>JAQFZM010002573.1:0-13204 GCA_034695785.1 Galumna obvia | reverse complement strand
CTAGGTCTGTTGAGGTTTTTTGGTCCAGGGAGGGGTATACCCCCCTTGGAGCGGCCGCCTTTGGCCATCCCTGATATAATTAATTATTATAATTGTTATTATTTAAATTTTATTTTTGTTATTAAAATAATATTTAAATTATAGTTAAATTGCATTCATCTGAAGGTTTTTGAAGATATTTAATTGAATGTTAAGATACTATAACTTTATATTGGCTTTAATTAAATGTCTTATTATTAATTTTTAATGATTTCAGAAATTTTGATAATTAATTATTATTTATTAGTAAAAAATTATTACTAAATAATTATCCTTTGAATTAATCATTGAAATGTTAAAAGGAATATAAAGATTTGGTCTTTAATACAAATTATTTTTGTTTTTATATTATAAATATTCAATTAAACAGTTAATAAGTGTTCATACACATCATACAAGTGTTCATGTATTTTAAGTATGGTAACTTACAAGTATATGTATATTATATATTGTACTAGGTATAACTAGGTTTTAGATTCTAGAATTGACAAAAAATAAAGAAAAATTTAGATTTTAAAACCTAGTTCATTCCATTAATTTCTATTAATTGAATCTAGCAAAAGTATTCAATAAAATTCGAGATCATTGTCATGAATGTGAGGTTAAGTGAACTTGAAATAAGTTTAAGTCAAAAAGAAAGGTTGGACTCATCCGATCTCTGATAAGATTAGTTTTAGTGATATTTAAAGCGTAAATAATTCACTTAACATTTCTCTACATTTTTTTAATGTTTTTAAAGACATATCTATTAATTGAATTTTTTTAAAGTAAACTTTAAGCCAATTAAAAGTTATGCATAACTTGTCAGAAGACTTGCTCTGATTGACTCATTTTCGTTTGAAAATCCAATATTGGAATTGACTTTTAAAGAGATAAATATCTTCAAAATATCTTCAAAACGTCTAAAATGTTTAAAAAGAATCACTTATTATAAGAAAGTAGTGACGAATGGAATGTCAAAAATATGCGTAATTTTAAAAATATTAGTTTATATGTGATTGAAGTGATTTCAGTGATTATTGTTATCAATAATAAACTTTGTTTTGTGTCCACTCAAGAATTGCTTAATACTGACTATTGGACTCCAATTGTTGCCTCTATTCCGGCAACTTTTATGAGTGTAATTAATTTGGCTCTTGTGTCCAGATTGGCTTCTAATAGTAACCGAGGTGGTTTTACTAGCTTTCTTACGGGTGCCGATAAAAACCAGAAGAAAATGATATTTTTGGGAAAACATAACATACAAGTGAGCAATAGTCACAGGTCTGCTATTTATCAGTATTTCATATTTTCTTTATTAATTATCTTGGTAATTTATTTTTTTTATAGAATATCTTGTTTAATTTTGCTTTATCCTTTTTATTTTTTTAATATTCCTTATATTTAAATAGTGGTGGAGAGGGAGGAGAAGAAGAGGAATGTTGTGATGATGAAGAAGAAGATGATTATGACGATGAAGAATGTTGTGATGACGAAGAAGAAGAGGAAGAAGAAGAAGAAGAAGGAGAGGAACAGAATAAGAATAAATATAAAAAGGAAAAGAAAGGAAAAAATACGTATAACAGTGGGAAAGGAGAGAATAAGTCTAAAAAATATTCAAAACAAATGAACGGTAACTCAAATGAAGGAACGTATGACAAATTTGGTGCTAAACCTTATGGAGGCACAGGTATGGGAACTATGGGTCACGATTACAGCGAATTGAAGAATGCAATTTTCAACCAATATCCTGGTATTGATCCTGGCCAAATTTATTTTCCTCAAAATGCCGAAGAGACAATCCTACAGAGTGCACAAATTAGTCCTGTTCCTATTCCTGTTCCTCTTCCTGTCCCTCAATTTAACCGGAATACAAATATTCCTAAAAAGTTGACCGAAAAGAAAAAGCCTTTAATACCACTCTTTAAAAAGGCATCTAAACTGTTGAGACCACTCTCTCCAAGAAATGAAATTATTTCGGCATCAGAATTACCAAACCTTTCTCCGGATCAGTTGTCTACTGAAAGAACAGTTTCCGAATCATTTGAGTTAAACACTTATGACTTGAAACCAGAGTTTGGTTATCGACAAAATGACATTCATTCAAATGAAGTTCAATTTGAAATTAAACCTCAAAATAAATATACTGACGACAAACAATTGTTTGAAGGAAATTTTCAACCCATCCAAGACTTTAACCGATGGAAGAGATCCATACCTCTTGAAAAGAGTTCTGACAATAGAGTGGGAAATGTACCTCCACTTCGACACAATTTTACTTCTGCTTTGACTAATTTAGACGCTCTAAAGATAAGTCCTCATGTGATCAGATTCTTAATTTCTGTGGTTAAGAATAAAGCATTGAATGAAAATATGTTTGAAGAGACAAAAAAGGAAAAATCGTATAAAAAGACAAATAAAAAGAGATTGAAATCTAAGCCATCAGAGGGTGAGATACACACAAAATCGTCGTCCAATCGTGTGATAACTTCTACAAAACTGCCCAAAGCCAGTGACAAATCCGTTAGACAGCCTATTAAGTTCATACCATTAGATGATTATAAGAATATATTGAATTATGATTCGATGGATCCCAAACAGGAAAGTAGAAGAAGTAAAAAATACAGTAAATATAATGACTACGAAGAGGAAGAAGAAGAAGAAGATTTAGAAGAAGAAGAAGAAGAAGATTGTGAAGATGACTGTGAAGAAGAGGAAGATGATGTTGAAGATGAAGGCCATACCACTATTCAGGTTATTGAGAAACCGGATGAGAAGTTCAACTTTGGTATCAACTCTTGGATGAAACGAATGTTTGGCAGAAGAAGGCGTCTCTTCGGCGTTGGCGACAATTTTTAGGATTATTTCAATTTAATTATTAATATTTGATAGTTTGCGGCAATTCTTTGGGCTCTTATTCTTTATGTTCTTAAAATAATTGAAGAAAATGTATTCTCATAAGATTTATGTTATGTTTTGTCACAATTTGTTTCTTATTTAAATGATTTGTAATTTAAATTAAATATATTTTTAAGTATTTCTCTCTTTTATGTAAAAATTAATTTATTCGTTGTTTTCATCAAATTTACATTCGTTTCACTTTAAATGTTAATTTCGTTCTCAACTTATTTCTATTCTGTATTTTATTCTCTATATTATGTTTATTATGTTTATTGTGTTTATTCAGACAATTTTCATGGAAATTCTCCATTTCTTAAATTAGTTATTTTTCACTCATTGTTTCAGTCATTTGTTTGTTGTTATTTCTCATTAACTTTTGTCGCAAATGTTTCATCAGTTGTTTCTAATTGTAAACCATTTTTTTGTTTTTCCCAATTTTTCAACCATAATATCTCTCTCTCTCTCTCTCTCTCTCTCTCTCCGACTCTTTATCTTTCTCTTTCTCTTTCATTAAGGAATCATTAAATTTATTGTCTTAACTTAATTTAGGGATTAATAGTTTTGCAGAGAATAATGGATATAAAATAATGAGATATTTTAGTAGAAATTGTTTTATATAAAATCCTTATATAAATTACCAAAAGATTTCAAGGATTTGTTTTTCTTTTAGATTTGATTTTGAAATATCTTTTGTATAATTAATTGTTGAATTATTTACTCATTTAATGGAATTTATGTCAAATATTTAATCAAATGTTTATCTCATAATAGAATCAGAATTATAGTATAAAAATCAATTATAAATCTTTTATTAATTAATTTTTTATATAAAAGTAAATTAAATGACAAAATTAATCGGTGTTTGCAATACAAACAATAATATTTTGATCAAATGTTCTATAATTCAAAGTAATTAATGTATAAAAGCCTACAAACGAAGAGAAGACAAAGTTTTATCTCTTTCTCATTCCCTCCGACTCTTTGGACTTCGAAAAGCAATTTATTTATATATTTTGATTCACTCTTTTTATTGTTAATTAATACTCGATATAATGAATAAGTTATTAGAACTCAATTTATTGTTTCTAATATTTGCTTTTAGTTTAGCCGATGATTGCGGTGTCGACAGAATGAGTAAAGCAGTTTTGTTATATAAAGAGCTAGATGCTTTACACATGAGAGTTTGTGATGACGGTAAGACCTTTCATCTCTTTTCACTTTTCAGTTAAATTGAATTTTATGAAATTGCAAATTGAATAATCTTGGAAATAGTTTTATCTAAGATATAAGAAAAAGAATAAGACAATTATTGTATAAAATACAGTACTCAATCGATAATTTTAACAAGTTTGGTTTTGGTATTTTGGTTAAAATTATCAGTTAGTTAAAATTATTGGTTGAAAGAAGGAATGCCTATTTATTAGTATAGTTAAGTAGTTTTATTGACAATTTGTTATATTTTGTCAAATAAATTAATTATTTTTGCTTAATTAGGATTAATATGTTTTAAAATTTAATTAAAAATAAATATATGATCAATGATTAGTAAAAATTTAAATTTTACTTTCATATAATTCCATTTTTAATGTTAACAATAATTTAATGAATTTCTTAGTTTAATTTGTTATTTATTAAATTTATCAAACATTTTATTTAACTAAACAAATTATTTTTAAAAATAATTGCAAAGAAATACTTAAATATATTTTTTTATTTATTGTTTTGAAAGTTTAGTTAAAATTATTGGTATCACTTTTATATGCATTTCAATGAGATTTGGTTTTTATATTTAGTTAAAATTAATGGTTTGTAAAAATTATTGTTTGATTAAATTATCGGTAGTTTTTTAACATTACGTCTATGGAAAGGGGTTTTTGGTTTTGAGTTCTGGTTAAAATTGACGGTTAGTTAAAATTATTGGTATTTAAAATTATCGATTAAGTGCTGTATATCCAAAAATAGCCTAAAGTTTTAGTAAATAAGAGACTCTATTATTGTTGGTTTCAATGGAAATATACTTTTAGTGAATATGAATGTCGACACTTATCTTCTGAAGAGAGAGAAGTGCTTAAAACAATTGGTTGAAGACTTTGACGGTTATGTAATGATAAAAGAAGTCAACTCTTATTAAATTTAATATTTTTTAGGAAGAGTTCACTGAATTGGGACTCGAATTCATGGAATCCAATTGTTTGACAAACTTTGGTCACCACTACTGTAATCATCGACACTATATTGAGTTCAAACACTGTGCTTTTGATTTTGGTCTAGCACATTTAGATGTTTGTCTAACTTTTACCTTGAAGCAAGTTCATTTTAAAAGTTATTTTTATTCATATTTTTAGGAATTACTAATTATTTATAAGAAGAGTGAATTAGTGGAAAATCTTTTCAATGTGAGCATGAATTACAAGGTCAGTTTATTAAGGCTTAAGTTTGTCTTATGATTCCTAATGAACTTGGTTCATTTTGTTATTAAAGGATTGTCTGAAGAAAGGCGTAAAGGAAATGGAAATAATCAATCGTTTAGAAGAGATTCATCTTTGAGTCGAATTACTTTTCATTTGCAAATAAAAACTTTAATTTTTTTTAAATAATAAAATATCAATAATTGAGTCACTCTTTAATTGAAAACTAATTTAAATTTTTGAGACTCTGATTGGCTGAAAGTCACGTCACGTGACATACAATTGAAAGTTTTCAATGTTTTGATTTTTAAATATCTTTAATACAATAATTTTACAAAATTATTTTTATATTAAATCTATATTTGATTTTAATTTTGTTTGAATTAATTAATTAATAATTAATTGATTGTCAATAAAATGGCGGTTAATTTGAGTGCCTTTTGTGAGAAACTAATTGATGTCATTTATATAATCGATAGTAAACCTGAAGAAGAATTGACAGACAATTTGTCTAAAAATATTTGGGATTTTTATGTGAAAAACAGTCAAAACTATAAACTATTTGACCAAAAGGTTCGGCTGAAGAATAAATTATCTGAAATACTGTCGAAATATTTCAATCAATTAAACAATGGTATGAATTTTGTCGATATCTTCATCAGTGGTTCAACAGTGAATGGTTTCGCCACTTTGGACAGTGATATCGACCTCTGCTTTATTGTCTTCGATATGAACTATGAATTTGATTTCTGTAAGAATAAGAAAATAAAGATATTATCGGATGTCGAGGAAATACTTGATCTGAACGGTTCACCGATACACGACTGTCAACTAATTGAAGCCAGAGTTCCGATCCTTCGATACATTGACACCAAATCTGAAATTCGGGTCGAAATCAATGTTAACAATGAAATTGGGATCAGAAATACTCGACTTCTTTACTGTTATTCAAAACGTAAGTAATTTTTGTCGTATTTTTGATAATTTGTTTATAAAATGGTTTTATTTTGATGACAAAAATTAGTCGATTGGAGAGTTGTTCCCATTTGTATCGCAATTAAACGTTGGGCCAAATCCACGGCTATAATCGCTTCATATAATGGTTTCCTTTCTTCGTATACCATTGAACTTATGGTTATATTCTATTTGCAAAACTGTTGGCCACCAATACTTCCATGTCTTCAAAAGACCTGTTCTCAAATGTTTAGTCCGGGCACTGAAATTTCAGCGTATAAGGATTTACCCGATTTATCACAACTGACGCCATTCTGTAGTTCTAATCGTCAGACTTTATCTCAAGTCTTCGTCGGTTTCTTTGAGTTTTATCTAAAAATTTTCGATTTTGAAAGACATGTGGCGTCAGTCCGTTTGGGTAAAATACTTAGCAAAAGGTCTTACAATCCATACATTACTGATCCAAACCAATGGGAGTACATCTGTATTGAAGAGCCGTTCAGTCGGTCAAACGCGGGTCGCACTGTCTATGAATCCGATGCATATGAAATGATAATCAAAGGATTCCAACAAATGTACGATAAATTTAGTGAAATAATCGACTGTTTCTGTGATTTGAAATGAATATCACTTTTTATAACAATTTCTGTATTAATTTGTAAATTGTTTTTCAAACTTAATTAAGAATATTTCAAATGACTTATGATTTTTACCAAATATTTTCATTCTTTTAAAAATTGTAGTTTTATTGCATTTTTACTATAATTTAAAGCTTTTTACTTGAAATTTGATTCTTTCAATCTCTGACTTATTATTAAAATATTTAGAGACTTCTTTTTATTATACATTCATTGATTGAAATCTATTTTCACTAATTTGTAATTAAATAATTGTAATAATAATTAATTCATAATAAAAAAAATTATAAATTATAGTTTTGTATTTTTAGAAAAAAGAATTAATTCATTGAATGTTTAATTCCTATATTTTTTAAAACTATTAAAAATACTTTTAGTTAATTATTTTCATATCAAATGTTTTGTGAGAATCGAATTACAAAACTAATTGATTAATGATTTGAATGCAAAGAACAGCATTTCTTCTGACAATTCTAATGATAAAACTATTGATTTCTTATCTAAAAAGGGTTTCGATTCTGTTTCTTAAGTCAAGTGATTCTGTTTTTTGGATAATTTGTATCGTTTTAGTGAACTTATGGGACATCTTATCATCAAAAGTGTTTCGCATCGTTTGAGACCAGTTTTAGTCTTAAGTCTAGTTTTGCTTTTATTTCTAAAAAAAGTTTGTGTCGTTTAATGTCTTTACAACAGTTTTAACAACCGATGAGAGATTATTGTCTTTAGGAGTCTTAACAGACAATTGAGTTCAGAAATGCGTGTCATTTGAAGGTTGACTCTGAGATACATTTTCTGGGCGTTATTAGCACTGATTGTGAAATTCTTTCTCATAACTGTTGATGGAATTCATGGAATTTTCTCATAACTAATCCAGACTTCAGACATATCCCAAATGAAGAGAACATTTATATTAAGTTCTCTCATGAAAACAAAAGTTAATTAAAATATATTATTATAAAAATGAGTAAAAAGTTTAGTATTAATTAAATTATGTTTTTATACAAATGAATGCATTTCTTTTGAATTTTTTTTAAAGACAAGTTTTAGAGCAGTTTTTAGTTTTTTTTAAACATTTGTCACTTTTTTTTACTGAAGTCAAGTGTAAAAATTAGTCAACTTTTTCAATAGATTAGTAACTTTTTTTTTATTTTTTTGAAAATTTTGTCCAAAACTTAATTTTGTGATTCAAATGAAAACAATAAGTCTTGTGTTCGCTCTTCAATGCATTTCATTATTGATTTTTCTCTTGGATTTTAATCACGTGTTTGTGTCATGTGATGGCACCGGAATAATGTTCGAAATACTCAAGCAAATGTTGGCACAGGCTCCAGTTAAAATATTGAGCTTGTTCCAAATAGGTCTATTAGCCAGACTTATGAGCCAAAGACGTCGTTTACCTCCGACTGGTTTTGATGGTATCGACAACGACAGGGACGGACGGGTAGATGAAGAGGACGAGTGGGCCCTCGACTCCAATAAAAAGAATGTTATGATTTTTATGGGAAAACATAATATTCAAGTCAGTAATCATGGAATCCAAAAGTTAGTACTCTTTTACTTAAATATCGTCGATAAATATCAATCAAAAGTGACGTTAATAGCATTTTATATTGAGCTCAGAATAAATGATATTCTGTACTCTCAATATTGGAAGCAACTAAAATGTAACTTGATGAAAAATGCCTATTTTATATAAGAATTATACAAATTTTTATTTGAATAAGAGTTTAGACGAAATGCTTCTAAGAATCAACTTTTTATTAATAGTATTTGACCCTTACTTTTATGTCAATACAATTCAATGAATATCTTTACTTCATTTGAACTCAAACTCCATATAAATAACAAATTTAAACCATTTTTTCCTATTTTTATTTCAGAGAAGAATTGATTGAAGAAGAATGTGATGAAGAAGAATGTGATCAGAATATTGATGGAGAAGACGATGAGATTGAAGATGACAACTCTAGTGATGAACAAGAGTACCAAGGTGATAAAGATAAGAAAAATAAATATAAAGATAAAAATAAAATTAGTAAAAATGGTTACCAAAAAGACTCAGAAGAAATTAAAAAAGAAACAAAAAATGAAACAAAAAAGGAAATAAAAAAAGTAATAAAAAAAGATAAATACAATAAGAAAAAGATAATAAAAGACCAAAAGAAGACCAATAGTAAGAAGAAGAATATGAAAACAAGTTATGCTGAGGACAATACTATTGATGGACCTGAATATGGGCCCACTTTTCTTAGTTCTGTCAACTCTAAGACCACACAAAAACTCTTTCCATGGCTTAAGAGTTTTGAATTAAATGATGGAAAAAACACTTATTCTCTCAAAGAATTTAAGGACTCGAATGGTATTATGGCGTTACCGAATGGCTTTCCTATCGGTGGCTCCAAATTAGAGGACTTTAATTTCGATAATATTAGAAGAAATGACAATTCATTTAAAAAGAATTCACTGACATTTGAATCCTTAGACTCTGAAATCAATGAATTATTATCGCATCCGGAAGTGATTGAATTTTTATATAAATTGAATCAAAGTTTGGCCACAAATGAATCACAAATCGATGAAATAAAGCGAACCAAAAGACAAGTAAAGGCTTATAATAGCGACAATTTTTCAGCAAAAGTATCAAAACAAAACAAATACTCGATTCATCATTCATTGAATTATGATTTGAAAACTAAGAATTTTTCCAATTTATCACAAAATCATTCAAAGAATGCCTATTCCTCTCATTCTAAGCCAATGGATGATAAAAAGTCAATCGATAGATCTTCAACTGATCTCAAATCTAAACGGAAACTCAAATCTATGAAAAGTAAAAACGCGATCAAATCGACAAAAACTTACAAATTAGGGAAAAATATATCATTTAAACCTCTAAACACTAAATATAAGACTTCATCCACTGATTATAGACCTGAGTATCAAAATTTAGAGACCACTGATGACGACGAATATGAAGAGCCCTTAAATGAAGGCTCGAATTACGGCAGTCATGTTAACCAAGAATATAATAATAATGATTCACAATATGGAATGGATTTACCACAATTACCACAACCTATCAATCAATTCGTCTCTTATCCAGACTTTAATGGATTCTCTGATGGAAAATCTCCTGAAATGCCAATTATGGACCTTACTCATTGGAATAATCTCATTAAAAAAGTTAATAACTATAAGAAGTACACAACAACTGAAAAGTCCACTCAATATAATAAGGATGATCTAGATGAAGAAGTTGAAGAAGAAGATGACGATGAAGAGCAAGAGGAGGATCAAGAGTTTGAAGAGGAAAGACCTAAAAAGGTTCATAAAACCATTCAGATAATTAAATCGGGAACAAAAATGGGTAATATTGGCATTAATTCAGATGAGGAGCGCTCCCCAAGAGTTTGGATCAGAAGAATTCCTAGTTTTCGTTCATTTTTTAGTCGAAATTAAATAAGAATTGCTTTAGTTTTTAAAATTAATTATAATCTCTAATGAATTTATACAACAATTATTAATTATAATTAATATTTAAGTAATAATAAAATAAAATAATTAAAAAAAAAGAAAATAAATATTTCATAAAATAATCGGATTTTTCACAAATAAAAGTATTTCTCAAATGTATGCCTAAAATGTATTTCCATTGAATTGATAGCAATTAAATTTGAATGAATTAAACTAATTATAGTTTATTATTTTATTTGAAACATAACAATAGTTATGACAAACTTAGTTATAATAAACAATAATTTATAACAAATTTAACAAGCAAAATTCATATGTTTGTATGTAAACGTCCTTTAAATGTTTGCTTATCTATTTATCAAACTTATTGTGTTTATGACCTAATCTTTAATCTAGTAATCTATCAGATAATGATTATTAAGAGTTGTAAATATGGTATTCTCTTTGCAAGTCTTGTATGCATTGTATTTATATGTGATTCGCATTTTTGTGAAGCTTTTATTTCGTGTCAATTCTTGTGTGAAGTTAACAATCGTTAAGTAAAAAAATCCATTTGTTTTACCACTGAAATTGAGAGCAATAATTCTCCGTCTATTCAGAGAAGTATTCCAGAGTATTCTTAGTATTATCGGAAAGAATCTAATTTAATAGATTTCCCTTTTCTTTGCCCTTTCCATCAAACAATTACATTATTTGATACCAAATGTCAGACAAACTATAAAAAAGAAATCTTTTAATTAAACTCTAATTAAAAAACTTTTGTTTTGTAGTCAAGAATTTCTTAATTAAAAAAAATAAGAAAAACAAAACTCAGAGTAAATACAAAGAATTTATTTGTTGTTGTTTTCAAATATAATTATTACCATTAATTTACCCGAAATTACTATAATTATATCTATTTTTAAAATTTGCATGAACATTGAAAACAAAAATATAAAAATGAAATAACAAGTAGTGATATTAACATTCACCTAGTTTATTTAATTGTCAATTTAATTTATAACAAATTTGAAAATATAATTCTTTTGGAAATTTCTTTGTTGTTTAATCTTATTATTTATTTGTTGAACAAATAGTTATATACAGTGATGGCCTTTTTACGTGTCCGGTGACTTTGGCTTATATCTCCTTTAATATTTAAATGAATCAAATTATTTTTTAACTACAACTATAGTTTTGCCTAGATTTTATAAAATTGAAAAATATTTAAATTATCTTGTATAATTTTAAAGAAATTTGATATTATTCATTATGTATCATATTTCAAAGGGTTTATATGGTATTGATTTAATTCTATAATTTTTATAAACTAGATCAAAATTAAGTCGATACGTGTTTTTTTGTTTCTCAATTATTCAATTAATTTTGATTAAATGAGCTTGCAGATTTCAATTTTTTGAAAATTCGAATTGACCTTGTTTCAAGGTTTCTTAATATATTTTTATGGAACAAAATAAATTCAGTGCTAGATATAATATTGTATCACTATACCGAGTTTCATTAAAATATCTTAACTAATTTCAAAATTATTGACCATTAAGTATTTTGCTATATTTAAAATTTCAATAAAACATAAACATTAAAAGAAATTTTTCAAAAAATTATTTATATAGGAATTTACTTTATAACCAATAATTTTTGATTTATTTAAGACTTTCTAATGAAACTCGGTATATTGATATATTATTATATCTAGCAATGAATTTATTTTGTTTTATTAAAATAAATCAAGAAACCTTGAAACAAGGTCAATTCGATTTTTCAAAAAATTGAAATCTGCAAGCTCATTTAATCAAAATTACTTGAATAATTGAGTAGCAAAGAAACACGTATCGGCTTAATTTTCATCTAGTTTATAAAAATTATAAGTTATGTCCACAACTGTTTATATAAACGAATGCACTATTTTAGTTCTCTCAGATTTGTTTTATTATTTTAATTGTCATTTATTTATTGTCTAAATTTTTAAACAAGGTGGTATATTTTAAACATTTAATGTAAAAAAAATTTTGAATTGCAATTTATATAAAAATTAACGTTAAATTTATATTTACGTTCAATTGAAAGATCAAAGTCTAATGAATTGTCATTAGATTAAAGCATTAGCGGTCGGTTTTCTCTCTCTCTCTCTCTCTCGTTCTCTATCTCTCTTTTATATATAATCATCAATATATGAATATCAGTGCTGTGAATAATATTCAATAATTTACTCTTAAATAATGTATTATTTTATGCTAAAATAAAAATTTATAATTCAAATAAAATTCAAATAAAAAACTGTGTTGTTCTCAAACTCTCGGGCCTACAATATATTCTCTATAAAATTTAATTTCAATTTGTAATAGAATATCAACAAAATTACATAATTTACAAATATGTTAACTCTACTAATCCATATGTGTTTCTTTAAATTTATTATTATTTAGTATATATTTTTATTACTAACTCTTATCGATTAACTTTAAATATAAAGGGCCTTTTAATATAAATTGTAGAAAGAGAAGCTGAACTTACTTTCCAAATGAATATTTTAACAAAATTCATTATTTAGATTTAATTTTTATCATATGTTGAAGAGCATGTTTAAAATCCTTTCTTTAAATTTAGTTTATTACACTTTTCTTTAACCTTCCTGATACCGTGTGGGAGTGGAGCTCCCATCGGAATACTTTTTTGTTAATTTCAATTATACTGAAAATATTTGACCTTTCTTGACTTTTATTGTGCATTATCCCTTTATATAAAAATGTCAAAAAACTCACAATTAAATTGCCCCATTTTAATTAATCACTTAATTTGTGAGGTCAAGTC
>JAQFZM010002572.1:0-13205 GCA_034695785.1 Galumna obvia | reverse complement strand
TTTACCTTGATTATTTTTTCTTCTTATATTATAATATGAAAATTTTTAGAGAATTTATAATAATTTTTAAATTTTTTACAAATTTTTTAATAGTTTAATAGCTTTAGAATTAATAGCAATTCAATACATTTCTAACCCTAATTGTTATTAAATATAAGTTTTACATAAATATAATCATTTATTTTTACTAATTATTGTAATAAACTTTTATTAATACAGAAATTGATTATATCGTTTTTATTTAAAAGGAATGGCTTTAAGTATTGAATAAGATTTGCATATATGAGTCAAATTAAGAATCATCTAGTGAATTATCATGGTTATTTTGTAAACTATATCTATTAAAATTCAAACCAAGCTCTTATCGGACATCAAATACAGAACAGATAAGGATTCAAATAAGATGACGGCATAAAATAATTTTATTCTTACCCAGGAAATAGGCACACATAGAAGGAGGCATAATATGAAAAAGTTAAATATAAAGAACAAGGACAATCTCAGGATAAATATTGTACTTCCAATTGGACATGATACATATTCCTTGTCCTTTGGGATATTAATTGACGACAATTAACTTGGTTATTATACCAAACCAAAATTACCATGGGCATTAAACAAGATCAAAATTACCATGTCCATTAGATCAGAGAAACTTTGGATTGTTTGCAATTTTGAAAATAATTTTAACTGTCGAACAACAAAGGAATTACTGAAAATTATAACCAATAATCCAATAATTAGTGATTAAATAAATTTATATTCATATTTCAGATGTCAATTGTTTAATCAACAGAATTGCAATTATCTGTTATATATTACTCACTGATTGAAGAATCTTTAAGCACTTCATTGTTCATTCATTGCTATTATTTTGACAAAATTGACGGAATTCACGATTTTTTTTTGATTTTTCACTACATTTACGTAGTAAAGTGTAGTATATGTAATCGTTTCGCACCCACCCACCCGCCAAAGGCCCAATCATCCACTCTACAGGCCCACACACCCCTTATACAGGCTCATCCACCCGTTATACAAAAAGACCCACAAATTAAACAGGTTCAACCATCTACTCTATAGGCCTACCCCCCATTATACAGGCTCATCCACCCGTTATACAGGCCGACCCACCAATTAAACAGGCCCAACCATCCCCTCTACAGTCCCAACCACTCATTAAAAAGGCCCAACCATCCACTCATACAGACTCATCCATCCCGTTATATAGGCCGACCCACCAATTGAACAGGCTTAAACATCCACTCTACAGGCCCCCCACCCATTATACAGACCGACCCACTCATTAAAAGGCCCAACCATCCCCACTACAGGCCCCTATATCCTTTATACATTCTCATCCACCTGTTATATAGATCGACACACCCATTAAACAGGCCCAACCATCCACTCTACTGGCCCATTTACCCCTTATACAGACTCATCCAACCGTTATACATACCGACGCATCATTAAACAAGCTCAACCATCCACTCTATTGGCCTAACCACAATTATACAGGCTCATCCATCCACAAAACCGACTGACCCACCCATTATACAGGCTCACCCCACTAACCGACCTACCCATTAAACAGGCCCAACAATCCACTCTATAGTCCCACCAACTCATTAAACACGTCTAACCATCCACTCTTCAGGCCCCACCAATCATTAAAGAGGCTCAACCACCTAATCTAAAAGCTTTTACACCCAATCTTCAGGCTACCACAACCGTTAAAATACAGCCACCCACTTAACATGCCTACAATTCTATTCTACAGGCCTATCACTCATTCTACATGCCTAGCCATTAGTGTTGCCAACTAACCTTGATTTCCAAGGATAAACTTTCATTGCAGGACCATCTTCTTTGTTGCTCTTGCCAATAATATATCTAGATCCTTCTTTTAAAAATTTTAGAAAGTATTAAAATCTATTAATACATTTATTTCCTTTATCATCCTTGATTTCTCCTTTATTCTCAGGTTAAAATTCCTTGATTCAAGAATATTTCGTTGGCAACTCTACTGATCATGTAGGACAATGTAGGAATGACAATGTGCTGTCTTTCTCAGGAGTTCCACGCTTTTGTTATTAAGGGGAAGATTTCGTTTTTTCATAGAAATGGATGAGTGTGTAGGCTGAGCTATCCTTCTCTGGAGATCCACGCTTTTGTTTGTAACCGGAAAATTCCGCCTCCATGATAGAAACAGAAGATTAGGTAAACTGTTCTCTCCCTGGAACTTTATTCATTTGATAGTAACGGGAAGATTTCGTCTTTTTGATAGAAACGGAGGAGTGTGTGTAGGCTTTGATATCTTTCCCTGGTGACTAACCCTTTTGTTATTATCGGAACAATTTCGCCTTTTTATAGAAACGAAGGAGTGTGAGTAGGCTGTGATATCCTACTCTGGTTACCAACCCTTTTGTTAGTAAAGAGGGAATTTCTTCTTTTTCATTACATTTATGTTTTAAAGTGTAGTATTTGTAATCGTTTCGCACCCACTCATTTTACTAAATGTTAGTAACATAGGAACCCTAACTGAAATAGGAATACTTTTAAAATGCTTGATAATATTTTTAGTTGGATTTACTTGACGTTATTTCATATTATATTGATAAAAGCTCGTAAATGTAGTGATTATAGGCTTTGCCTCAAACCTTGTTTAAACCATTAAATGGAAAGTTCACATAATTTCTCATTTTTATTGCTCATTCATTGCAATTGATTGTAGGTTCAAATCAATAATCTCTATACTATAGTAATCAATTGTAACTTAATATTTAGAATTATTGATCGCATAAAAGTATCCACGTATTTCTCGATATAAACTCAAAATTAGAAAAAGTATCAAGCATAAATTATTAATATCAACTGTTCTTTTATTTTATGAAAAAATTGTCTGCAAATAAAATATCGATTTCGATATATAGTCTGCAGTACTGAAAGTGTTTTCGTTGCGCTAATAATAATAATTATTGTTTGATATATAGAAAGTGGACTACAATATAAAGAGCAATGAATTAGAATTTGATCGAGATTATTTATTTATTAACATTTTCAAATCGATATAAAGAGATTTTGGTTGAAAAATGACAAAATTCTTGTAAACAGACATTGAATTGAAAATCAAAGAAATGCAGTCTTCGATTGAAATGATATTTTTGGTCGCATTTATTGGTTAACAAAATATTGAATGAAATCAATGGAAGTAATCAATTGATTTGTTTTTAGATCAGATTCTTTGTCTTAGAATTAATCGAAATGGAGTTAACGATGATTTGATGATATTTAGTGACAGGTATTACTGTTATCCCATTCATAGAGAAAATGCTTTTTATTTGAAATTCTGTTTATAGTTTCAATCCTTGGATAACAATATTTGTGATCATTTTCTTAGTAATTAGTTTTAAAATAATTCTAATTCTTATTATTTATTGGTTTCTCAGCAAAAAACATAAGAAAAGCAAAGGTATGCATTTGAATGAAAGAGAACCTTTAGAATGAGCTTGTCTATTTTTATTACTTTATTACTTTATAGAAGAGAATAAGGAAAACGAAATACAGTCGTAACTCACATATTAGGCAATAGAGGAGGAAATGACACAAAACACTCATTATTTCAAACAAATCTAATTTTTTGGTAAAAATCGAAAGAAAGAAATGAATTCTATTTTTTTACTCAAAATTTGTTTCAATTAAATATTTTCGGAAAAAATAAACAAAAACTAAGATTTGACTCGAATTTGAAATTTATTTTTTCAATAAATAAATTAAAATTTTTGGCTTTTTTTTGGAAAGTTTTTTAACGATTTTTTATGAATGTATTAATAATTCGAACTTTTGTTTGAAAATTTGGTTCATTTGAATTGAGTTTTCAATTGTTTCCGATTATCGAAATTCGAGTTCGAACTCAAATTCTCGTGGATTTGATATTAAGACAATTTGAGGGACAAATTTCTTTGCAATAAAATCGCTTAAAATTAAAAAAATGAAATTTCATTTAAATTATTAATAAATGGAAATCTCTTTAAGAAATGTTTATTTAAAACACGTTTTGGAAAGTTTTCCATAAAAATGGATAAAAAAGAAGAGATAAAACAAAAAATATTCATTTAATCGAATATTTGGAATAAATGAACGAATAAATGGTTCGAACATATGATAGGGTCTATAGAAACCAATAGAGAGACCATTCATTCAATTGTTTTGGCCTCAAAACGAAGCGATCGATAACTTGTTTAGACTCTTATCGGTAGTGCTTTCACTCGAGTAAGAAATGTGAGCCCAAACCAGTCATACCCTCAAACCAACCATAAGTGCAGACATGAACTCATCGACAAATACTACGCATTCTTTTAGGAGTTTCGGCGCAAACCTTTTATCGCGAACATTGTGTGCGATTATGTGCTTGATCATTTTACATTTAATACTTGTTTCCAAAATAAATAAAATGAGGGGAATGAGCATGCTAGTTCTAATTCACTGAGGAATATAACTTATTTTTATAGGACTAAAATTTGGTTAATCAAATTGAGTAAATTGAACAAGTTAACCATGTTTACCATGTTTACTATGTTAAGCATTACATATTCACTACATATTCACTACATATTCACATATGGCTTATCGGAAATGGTTTTTACTCTCTTTTTTGTATATAAGAGCCGAAAGCCTACGATTTTATGGATTCAAACATAAGGGAAATGTAGTCTTCGAATGAAGAGTGCGTTGAGTGGAGGCGCTCTCAAAGGCGTCGTTTGAGGACAAATGCAACTCTCTTTTAGAGTCAGTCGAGAGTCAGTCGCACCCGTTTTCGCGTTGTTGGGGCACAACATTGTGGGGCAAACATTGGGGCACAAACACACAATAGGGGCAGCACTGGATTTGACGCGACTGAGCGCTCTTAAGGCTGACGATTGGTTCGACGTATAACTCAATACGAGCCCAAACATCCCAATATCCGCACTTTTGGGAGACATTTGTGAGCCTTTGATTGACTCCACAGCCATTTCTAACCTCCATTTTTCCGCATTTTTACCATTACTTCCGTTGATTTCATTTTTTTAAAGAATATATTTTGAAACAAAAATTTCACTGAAAATTGTTTTCAACACTTTTGCGATCAAAACATTTAAAGTGATTAAAACCAGAGTCGGGTTTTGTCCAAAAGGGGTAAATGAACTCTAAGTGGCCGACAAACCAAGAGGTTATCACTTCTGATCCACTCTTATCACCAAAATTCTGACCATTTCTTCAGTGAATTCACGTAAATATCGGCTAAATTTTATTTTAAAATTTAAAACAATATTTGGACTCATTTTTAAGAATAACTAAAGAATAAAATCAAAACAAAAGTAATGTATTGTCTGTTATATTACTATAACTTTGATTTATAAATATATTTAAAATTAAAATAATATATCAATTTTTATGAAAATTTTACTCAATTTTCATAAGTTTTAATACTGTTTTGGCGCTCAAATTATTGATTTCAAAGAAATGGATATAAAGATATCGAAATATTTTTGCATATTTTGCGAAAACACCACTAATTTGGAGACGATATCCGACGCTTATAATCACTATAAGAGTCATATGAATTGTATATATTATTGTCCCAATTGTGACAATAATAGGAAGTGCTCTGAAAATCACATTCAAAATGACGAAAGTTTTGAATCTGAAAAGAGTCTGATTGAGATGTGGATCGAACGTTTCTTAGCTTACCAAGGAGAATTTGTTGACAAAACTTACATCGATCTGTTCCACTCAACTAAATTGTTTGCCGGATGTGCTGTTTGTGAGTCATTTCTCAGACTTTGCACTAATAATAAGATTTATTATAACAAAGAAGACATTCATTGGTCTTCAAATCAGTCGACGGCCAATGAGTCGCGACACGCCTGTAGTCATCTCCGGTATTATCCCTTTGAATGCTTTCAATGCGAAAAAGTTGGGAAATACCACAAAAAATGCGATTTTAGTGAAATTACTCGACATATCAGAAACAGTCATTCAATTAGTGCTCGAAATCCAAATTTTGAAAATTTGATTAAATGCGTTAAAATACGAAAACTTGAAAGTCTTATAGAATACAGTTTTGCCAATCGATGTAAACCTAACGTATATCGAGAATTAGGTTCTCAGGGCTATAGAGGTTTAAATCACTTAACACTACAGCCACCAATCATTCCGTCTCCAAACAGAACCTCTAAAAGAATATTAAGTCAAACCCCAAAACCTCAAGTTATGAGCGAACCCTCACCTAAAAGATCTAAAATTGAGACTCAAATGATTATAATTAACACTAATTGTGAAGAAGACAACGAAAAGCCGACTCCAATCAAGAATACGAAAAATACGAAAAACACAACCATTTGTAGCGATAAAAAAGATATAATTTTGAATCTGAATAAACCGATCGCTTCTCAAAAGACTATAATTCATAGCAATAATAATATCAAAAACACAAATGAATTAAAAGCTAAGGTTGAGATCAAATTTAAACCGATTGCAAAAACGGGAGCAAATCCTATAACCAATAATCTTACGGTCAAACCCTCTAATAGTTTTCGCGTTAAGCAAAACAATTTGATTAGTGGCGACCAAATCATTATAAAGAAAATACCGGAAACGTCTAACAGTAAAGCTGTCAGTATTATCAACAAAAGCGCTCCCAAAACCACCACAAAACCAATGATTCAAACGATGCATAACTTAAGTCTTAGTCAACAGTTTTCTGATTTGATGGACGATGAAGAGGACGGCTTTCACTTCAATCAGATTCCTATGAATATCATACAAAATATTAACTATTTTTGTGTCTTCTGTACTGAAAAGATAGGGGACAAAGAGGAGGCGTATCGACACCTCCAAAAACACGTCGATTATTATCCAATTGTATGCTTGACATGTGGTGAAGGCCTCACCGATAGTCAATCATTTATGAAACATCACAGAGAAGTACATCCATCAGCGGTCAAAGGAAAATATAAGAAGAAAGAGCTTCCGGTGGTCGACAAATGGATTTCGTCTTTTCTTTACTCTCAGGCAACGATTATTCGGTCGTTCCCTCCGCGAGAGTGTTGTCCAGTTTGTGACTTAATATTCAGTCGTTCGGATATAATGAAGAATAAACCGCGTCGTTGTACTATCAATCGTAAGATCGACCACTTGTATCGGTCAGACACTCTTTTATCACTTTTTATTCAAATTTATTTATTTATTCTAATTTTACAGTCATTTAAGTTATTTGCCCTATGAATGCATTCTATGTCGAGAGTCGGGTCAAGAATTTTTGGTGGCTTATTTTGAGAGTAAAGCGCACAGTCATATTAAACTGAAACATCCAGAAATTGATGAAAATGAAGAGCGATGGCAGATCTTCCAAAAAACCATTTCTGTTCCTAAATTGGATGAATTTATTGAAAACTATTTGTCTACTTATGGTATTTCCACGTCCTTTGAAAGACGACCCGTCAAGAAAGCCCTCAAATATGGCTTATCTGATCAATTAAAAAGTAATGGCTCTAATAAAAGCCCTTATGATGGGGAGGAGAGTTCCCTTAACTTGAATATGATTTTCTCAGATATTATGGAAGATCCGACCGATTCTGTAGATGATATTAATCTCGATTTAGAGAAAGATGTGGACCATATTATGGACAACAATATGGATGCGTCGCCTCTCATCGAATATAACAATAATTCAAATGATAGTAATATTGTTGTCGATGTTTCTCCGCTCAGTCTATTTGACAAAAGTAGTTCTGATGATATGGAAGAACCCGAAGAAGAGCTATATTTTTGTATCTTCTGTTCTAATTCCCAATATTTAACAAAAATGGACGCATATTCTCATTACGGAAAACATTTGGGTTATAATCCTGTGTTATGTAAAATATGTGAACAAAGCTTTGCAGATGTGGACCACCTAATGGCACACCATCAGTTAGAACACAATTCCCAAGATAATGTTGATTATGAAATACGTGAGGATCAGGTTTTAGTCAAATGGGTTAATGAGTTTCTGGAGTCACAAAAATCTATAAAGAAAGTGATGGCCTGTTCCTGTAGTTATAACTGTCCCGTCTGTGTTAAGCTAATCGGTAATGAGTTGTCTGGTATTTCAATGCCGTGCACTCAGCACAATGACGTTGCATTCAGTGTTCACATTCACAAACATCTCAATTATTATCCCTACGAATGCCTGACCTGTAAACGAAAAAACCGTTTGGTTCGGGTCCCAAATCTGGATTCAATGGCAATGAATCACTTGAAAGAGCACAACATATTTAGCCCTTCTATGTCACAAGTGGTTCGATCTTTTCCTAAGACTCTGGTTATATCCCAACTCGAGAAACTTATCGGCGATTCTGTACATCAAAAGAGAATTTCTGAAAAGAAAACGCGTCCCGACATTCAATCCAAATGTTTGCCGATAAGTGTTGTCATTAAAAATAAAAATCAGTTGAACTCTACTGTTATATCAAAGAGCGATCAGTCATCGTCTTCGAGATCTCCGCCATACGTATGATTTCTTAAGTTTTATGTTTTCACTCAAATTTCTGATTCAATTAACAGAAATCACAACACATTCGACTCGAAGGCGGACGAGTAGTAAACTTACCGCCAACAACAAAGAAGTTGCGCTCTAAGACTCTCAATGAGACCAATGGAAGCAATGGTTCCACTACTCCTAATGTTAATAACATTAGTTGTGTTGAATGCCGTAAACTATTCCCGAATAAGAGCTCGTTTAAACAACACCACAAACAATCACATCCAGGAAAAGCAATTTTGTTATCAAAAGTATTTCTCAATCAATAATTGAAATTTTCTAAAAAAATTATTTTTTGTTTTATTTATATAAATCTCTCGTTTATATGATTATACAAAACTATTTGACGCTCTCTTTAGTTAAAATCTTATCCTTTAATTATTATTATAATTAAAATTTGTGTTCAAATTTTATTGAATTAAAATTATGTCGAAATAATTGTTTCCAAAATAAACTTTTAATTCTAAAAATATATTTTCAATGAATTTATTATATTTCAGTGAATTCTCTTTAAGTCTTAAATTTCTTGTCGTTTAAGAAATTTTTATATTTCCAGTGAAAGCTTTTATTATTTGGTAATAAATTGTTTCACCCCTTTAGTACAGTAAGGGTACAATTAGAAGTACAACGTAAAGTACAGTTAATACAAATAATGTTCAATTGATTGAAGAATGTATTTATTTTCAATGAAAGCAATGTTTAAGTTTTAAGTTTACTTTCAGTTTTGGCTCTAAAAATGATTTTCATTTGCGCTAAACTTATTTTCATTTGCGTTAAATTGATTTGCGGTAAAATGAATACATTTGCGTCTCTTTAAACCTAGATGATTTTCAATTCGTTTTGACTGTATATACCCCATTTATATTAAGTGTAATATATTGCCCTATATTCTAACATACTTCACCTTATACCGGCATGCTGGTAGACACCATTAACCTATTTTTAAACAAATGGTCAATTTTACTTATAACGGCATGCCAGTGTTTGTGAGGTAATACGGTAACATGATTTCTATTGGAATGGATTTTGGTTTTGAGATTTGGTTTTTAGATAATTCTTTTGAATATATGTATTGAATACAACAGTTGATACTATCCCTACTGTTGGTCACTGTATTCAGACTAGAGACCGAAAAAACTCAAAAATTGGTGTCACTTCACTTCACGGGAATTAAAATCTCAATCACTTTCACTTAATAAATCTTAAAAGTGATTCACTTAAATTCACTGAAATATGTATTTATTTATTATTAAATGGCATTTATTTCAGTAATTGCATAAAAATCAATACATAATTAATATAATTGAAATTAAATTTAATAAAAAGCAAATAATTGATTTTATTTAGACATAAATCTATTAGTGTAGGTCTTATTTTTCATTGACTTACTATTTTAAATGCTTTTATAAGAAAAAGTGAAAATTCACGGAGTTGTAAATCTCATTCACTTTTACTTCACTTAAGTGAAAGTGAAGTGAAGTGAAGTGAAAATAAGTGAAAAGTGGTTAAAAATTCACTTTCGGTCTCTAATTCAGACATTTATATTTGAGAAACTTTTTTCAGAATTATAACAATAAAGTGTTAAAAAGTAATGTATAAACAATTAATAAGTGATAAAATGTTTCTCAATATTACTCATAATATGAGCAAAAATTTTAGAAAAACACTTAAAACAATTATATTTATTCGTTGTTTTGAAGTTAAATATATTTATATTAAACTTTTTAATTGAATATTTATTAACTATAATTCAAATAATTGTAAGTTAAATTAAAATTGTAGTTACATTAGATGTCTTCAAAATATTTAGAACTGAAAATGAATAAAAATAAATACATGTATATGAACACATAATAACTTATGTAAATTTATATTATCAACATTTTTATGTATCTTGCTCATTATTTTTATGTAGACTTTATTTGAAACTTTGGATTTTTTAAACTTATGTCAAAACGCCTACGATTTCAAAGTTAACTTTTAGAGCAATAAAATTGATTTTTAAAGTAATTTTGTGAAATTTCCTTTAAAAATGGTAACCAATTATTACTAAAACTGAAGGAATGGATATATTTATTACACAATCGATGAGAATCTCGGATCACAAAAATACGCGAAATATAAAACTATAATAAATATAATATTAGTTTAATTAAACTTTTAATATAATTCGATAATAATTTATGGTATTTCCCGATTAACACTCATTTTCAAACATAGAGACAGTATTTAAGAAAAGTTGACAAGCTCATTTATTCAATTGTTATTCTGTGAAGAGTTAGAGATTTCAAAAGCGTTAAGAATTTGCAAAAATGAAAATCTTTTGTTTTGTATTTTTGTGTTCACTTCTATTATTGGCTTCAATCGAATGCCAGAATCGATGGCTGCCCGGATTCAATAATAGACCCGGAAATAATCGTCCTGGATATCAACCTGGATATCAACCTGGATATAATAGACCTGGCTTTGGAGGCAGACCAAACTATGGAAGACCTAACTATAATAGGCCGCCGTTTTTCAGGCCTCCCTATGTTAGGCCTCCATTTACTTCTCAATAATCGGAAAATACGGTAAACTTTTGATCTGTACTTTTAATCTATAGTTTCACTAATATTTCATGTTTTATAGCAATGGAACAGCTCTTGACCTTAATTTGAAGCGTTTTCTGGAAATTTGAGCGATTGTTTCAAAGTCTCATAAATTTCACTTTTCTTTTGATTTATTGTTTGTATTTACAATATTTGACATATTTTTATACTAAACAAACAAAACTTTTTAAGGAATTTTTATTGATATTGAAGTCATATTTTCTTCGGTTCATTGATTTTTCCCAATAATTAATGATTTTCTGTTATAAACTTTTTGTTAAAAAAACTAGATTTCAATAAATTTTAAATTAATTGCAATTAATTCCAAAATATTTTATTTAATTTAATTTTTAATTTTTGATTCATATATCGATCTAAACTTTGAGGTGAAATTGATTTTTAACGATGACCTCGAGTTTAGTGGGAATTCCCATCGAAACCATTTATGAATTGATGATAAACTAAACAGAATTTCCAGACATTCATTTTATTCGCAAATATTTGTCAGACTTTCGGACAAATCATTTGTCTATAAAAATGTTTTCAAATCTTTTAAATCCATTAAAAAGACATTTCGTTGAAACGCCTTTTAATCTATTGTTTCATTCGATTCATTCGAAGCGAAAACTTTTATAAAAGTTTTCATTAGAAAAGTTTAGTCAATAAAAAAGTATTGATTTCTTCTAAAATGTTAAGAAACAATATTTTGGTTTTCTTTCTATTGTCGACGATTTTGGTCTCTTCGGTGAGCTCTCAGTTTTATGGCGGCTATTATTCACGACCAGCTTATGCTGTCGGTGGTTATTATCCCAGACCTGTCTACGGTTATAACTATGGCTATAACTATGGATATGGATATCGTCCCTACAGACCATTTAGACGTTGGAGAAGATATGGATATTACCGAAGACCTGGACTATGTCTCGGACTTTGTTTGGGCAAAAAAT
Source organism: Galumna obvia (assembly GCA_034695785.1). Classification (NCBI taxonomy): domain Eukaryota; kingdom Metazoa; phylum Arthropoda; class Arachnida; order Sarcoptiformes; family Galumnidae; genus Galumna; species Galumna obvia. The sequence goes on along the minus strand of JAQFZM010002572.1, from coordinate 1,104 downwards.
AAAGGTTTCCTCCTTTGAAATATCAATAAATACACAATTTTTTAATGTTTTAAAACTTTTATTTCTGCCAAAACCTAATTATAAATTGGATTTTATTTTTGAAATTTATTTTATATATAATTTTGTAATTGTCCTTGTTATTAATCTCCATTAAAAAGTATTTGATTCAAAACCAATTATAAAGACTATTACTCTTGATCATTTGGAATTCTAATTAATTACGAATTCCTACTCTGGTTTCTACTCTAGGACAATATCGGGAACCAATTATTCTGCAAATATGATTAATTCCATGTAATTCAGCCTCGATGTCATTGAAGGCACTGAGAGGACAGTGTTTGTTAAGGACTGGTAGAGCACACATTTGCAATGTTTTCACAGCGCAACAGATTTTGCGGGGATTTTCTTCTCCATTTGTTAACTCTTTGAATTGAGTCTTACATTTGTGGTATCCCTCAACGCCTTCTTTACCGCATAAATTCTTCTCGTTTTCGACATTCGGTGGAAGCGGTAGTTCGGGTTCTGGTTTATCAACATTTGGTTGAATATTCTTTTCTTCTTCTTCTTTGTTTGGTTTATTAACTTCAGGTATTTCTTCTTTCGGTAATATTTTCTCTTTTAATGGTTTGTCTTCAGCATTGACTTCATTTTCTTTAGAATCGGTTCCATTTTGAATGTCTTGAGTTAAACACAAGTGAAACGAAATCAATAAAATCAGAAATAGTTTAAACATTTTTGTATAACTTTTACCAAAAACTCATCGATAAAATACAAACTTTAGTTTTAGTGTTCGTATCCTTTTATGTCATAAAAGTTTTGACAAAACTTTTTTACTAAAATTCTAATTTAAATACGATTTGATTTATATCCCGGAAAACAAAAGCCTTTGACTTTCAATAGAATTTGAGAGGAAAACATTGGGTTAAACGCGGATATATTCCTCTCTGAACAGTTGTGTATAGTGTTGCCAGACCTACTTGAAAATCAAGTAATCTACTTGATTTGAGAAAATTCTACTTGGTATATTTAGTTCTATATAAATACTTGTTTAAGACCATAAATATCCTTTAAATATTTCTAATTTTCCTAATATCTACTTGATTT
>JAQFZM010002571.1:0-13207 GCA_034695785.1 Galumna obvia | reverse complement strand
TAATTTTAACAAGTTTGGTTTTGGTCATTTGGTTAAAATTATCGGTTAGTTAAAATTACTGGTAGAAAGAAAGAATATCCAGTTAAATGCATGTTTATATAGTTTTATTTGTAATTTATATCATGTATTCAAATAAATCAAATATTTTTTGTTTGTTTAGGATTTATTAGATTTTAGTTTCATTTTATAACTAATAATTAATTATTTTGGTTAAAATTAACGGTAGTTATAATTATTGGTACTTAAAATTATCGATTGAGTACTGTATTTTGAAAAAAGCATTTTGATGATAAAATGTTTGATAAATTGTTTAAAAATTAACTATTTTAACTTTTAAAATGGAATTATTTGAAATAAAATATTAAATTATTAATTATTCGTTTTAAAATAAATCTACAAGAACATATTTATCCTAAACAAACAAAAATAACTTATTTATTTGATAATATGATATAAATTGAGAAAATACCCATTTAAATAATCATTTAAATGGGTATTATCTCTATCTACAATTAATTTTAATTAATCGATAATTTTAACAAAATGACCAAAACCAATCTTGTTAAAATTATCGATTGAGTACTGTATATTGCTTTTAATGAGAGATCGTTGATATTTAAAATACTATTATTATTCTGATTTGAGAAGAAAAGTGACACAACTTTTCTCATTAAAATTAGTATTGTTTTCAAGGAGTTCATGAAATTTTGTATTGAAATACCTGTCAATTAATTCATATATTTTATTTAAATTTAAAGAAAAGTCATTACATAAGATTTTCATCATAAGAGTAAATAAGTGTAACTTAAATATTGAAATAAAATTTTTATTATAAATAATAACTTAAATTGAAAACCAAGAATAGTACTATCTCTCATCAGGTGGTGTACAGGTATAGATAGAAAACACAGTTCTGTGAATATTGAAAAATATACTAAAATAGTCATATATTATTATAATGAGTAATAAGTTTTCAAAAGAATAATATTTCATTTATTGAAAAATTCTTGAAAATATTTGAATAGAATTTCATTTTTCAAATTTTGTAATCAAAAGATATATTATAAGTAAAATATATCTCAAATTACAGGTCTATTTATAACTAATAATTTTGTGTCACATTTATAATCCAATCCATCATCATTGGCACCCAGGTTATATAGGAGAGATTATCGGTGAGATTAGAATCGTTTTTCCAAATGGCAGAGCCTTTGGGTGCCACTACATAATACCCAGTGTAAACTTCAAACTGACAATCAATTATGTCATTGGGATTATAGGGGTCAGTGTACTTTATTAGTGCCTGACTAAGTATACCAATGAGTACAGCACGACCAAGGTGGTATTGCCACACTGGGGAACCATAATCAGCCTAAAGTCATAGAATAGTCATAAAATTACTTTTTAATTCTCAATTTAATCATTAGATTCTTATGAATAATCATTTCTATAATAACTTGACTTTTGAAAAATATGAATTTATATAAACATAAATACCACACAAATCCTCTGTTTGTTTAAACTCTTGCCAAAAATATAGCCTGGCCAAATAAAATTTGTGCCGTTGATAGATGAACCTTTCTCAAAACCAAGATTAACAAATGATGTATGAGAGGACACTTTAATGTTAGTGATTTTCAATCTGTTCTCATCATTTGAAGTAAACCATCCGCTAATCATCGCATACTGTTCTTCAATGAATGTGAAATTCCTTTGAGGCGGTAAACATATGCTGTTCACAATTCCGGGGTTAATAGGAATAGGTTTATGTAATTTTAATAAACCAAGATCATAACTGTTGTAAGGATTAAACTTTGGATGGATATGAAGATTTGGTTGAGAAGCTTCGTATGGTGCTGGAGAAATCAAATAATCGCGGTAACTTTCAGGATTTGCAGGATTGTCAAATACCAATACATCTCGTTGCAAGTTTCCTTGACTTCATAGAATTGAATTCACAAATTATTCTTTTATAAAATAATCAGGTAAATCTAATATTCCAAAAATGTTTAAAAGGAGAAAAACAAAGAAAACAACAGGAATGGCGAAAGGTCTCGGCTATAGGGGGTAGAGTAGGTGATAGAGTAGGTGATAGAGTTATGAAAATATCATAGAAGGGGTTATAGTGGAGTATTTTTCAAATATTTTGATTTTTGCCTTATTTAGATTTTAATGCTATTTTAGGCTATTTAAAGCTTATTAAGTGCTATAACTGTCATTTTTACATGTTATTTCATTAAGAAAGTGATATTTCATCTATTTTTCACTTAATAAACTATTTTTCACAAAAGGGTTTATCGGGTAAAAATCGCTATAAAATATTAATAGTTTTGCTAAGAAAATGCAGTTTAAATGATTTTTAACGTAAATTATTGTCTAAATTACTCATTTAATTTAGGATTTTGCCATTTTTTTTAAATTTTATACAAAATTGGAGCCTCGATTTTTTTACTGGGGTATTCAGTTTTTTTAGGAGGGTATTTTGCCAATTTTGATCTCCTAAGGTTGTATTCTGTAATACCCCCTATTCACTATCACGAATATTATTTAAAGAAAAATAAATAAAAAGTTTTTATGAAAAATTAAGAGAAAACCTAATAAAAAGGAAGAAAATATAGTTTATAAATGAAATGTATTTCAGATAAATAATTAAATGCTTTTAAAATAAAATTTAAATGTTTTCAAAATATTTGCTCTGAAACCTTTAAATTATGGAATAAAATAAACTTTTTATTCGCTTATAACTTATGACTCATAACTGTTATAACTATTATCTAGTTTTCAGATAAAATTATGTTAGAATATATACTAATTAATAATAATTAATAAATTATAAGTTGAAATTATATTTGATAATAAAAGTCAAACAAATAATAAATATAATTACTTATTGATTAGACATCTTGCAGAAATCAAAACCCACCGCTTAGACAGAATAACACCACCACAAAAAACATATCTTGGTTTTTCAATTTAGCCATATTTTAATATAATAATAATTTTTTATATTATTACATATTTTTTATTTACCTGTTTTTAAAGCTTCGTATAAAGACAGACCATGGTGCTTCTCCAGGTACAGCATTCCTCGAGTCTTTCAATTTGAGTGGCAGTTCGTTGTGATATTTGAAACACAACTTTGGTTCGGATGTGAAGAGAGAAATACCACAACTCTTGTTAAGATCCAATTAGTGTTAAGAACTGACCAAAAATGACAAACAATACAATTGTTTGAAAAATCAAAATCATTTTTCTTAGTTTTAAAGAAAAGTTTTTTCATAAAAGAAAAAAAATTATGAATAACTTTTTTATTGTAACGATTATTAATTTATATTTAAATGAATTTAATCTGAGATTCAAGTATTAAACGAATTGTATTTCAATTATAATATAATATTAAAAAAAATTTCACTTAAATTTCATTTAAAATTAATTAGTAAAGGGAAAATAAATAAATAGGAAAGAAATATGATAGATACAAATTTTCCGAATAATTAGTCGATTTGTAAAATTCAAAGATGATCAAAGAACTCTAATCCAGAGGGTGTTAGGGAGTATTTTAAGAAAACTTGTAGTGCTTAAAATATCTTGTATTAAATGTAAATAATTTGATCTTGCTAGTCACTTATTTGCCAGAGTCGTGATCACACTAAAATTTGACTGTAGGGGTTCGACAACCAAGTCTAAGATAATATCAAATGTGTCTTTAAATACACATTTATATCGTATTTATTCTGATTCTAAGTTTTGTATCGTAATAATCCTTCGATACTCTTTGCAATAACATGTTTTATAAAGACGAGACCAACAAATAAAGTATACAAAACTATAACATCAATTCATAACTTATCAATTCATAAATATTTTCATCACTTTATTCTTTAATTAGTTTTAATGTTTGAAATTCAATAAAAAGTGATAAACAATTCTTAATTTTTAAAGTAATTATTTTATATTAATTTAAACATATTATAAATTAAAAAATAGAATTTATTTATCAAAACTAATTGTTTAATTGATCAAGAGCATAAATAATGATTTTAAGTAAAATGATCAATTATTAATCAAAAGTAATTCTTTTGTATAGAACAAGTTTAAATTATATCTAAAGTGTTTAATTTAAATGTTAAATAAATGAGTGATATTTTTAAAAAAAACATAATATTTATTTTTTCATAAATAATTTAAGACCGATAATGTGAACTTGACCTAGGATGAATATTTGGTTGGCCATGTTGATTGGTTTAAGCAATTACAGTCTGTAGTCTTTAAATATAATTTTTCCAATATAATTTGAATAATAATAAAATTTTATTTATTCAAAGATACATTTAGAAGTAAGAAAGAATAAAATAAGATTTGTATAATTTTTGAGAAAAATATATTTATTTATTCTGATTTATAAATGATTCGCATATTATATTAAAGGATATTCTGAGAGCCATAATGTTATAGAAAATTTAAAACAATAATTAAGATGACATTTAATTTGATATGTTTTGACTTTAGTTTTTTCAGGATTTTCTCACTCAAATTGTTGAAATGAACTAAAAAAATATAATATTATTATTATATCAATTTGAATAAAATTCTTTAAGTTCACCTCTGAATTCATTAATCTCATCTTCAGATAATTCTTTTTCATTTTCTTCATGTTGTGATCTCAATTGTTTTTTGTTTTTCATCTCTATTTTATCAAATTCTTCCAGGTATAGAATCTCATCCTTTATAATTGCATATTCTTTTATTTTTCATTTTTAATTTTAGCTTTTATCATTCTTAATGTTCATTCGCTCAATAACAACATTTTTATTAAAACTTTTCTTCTTAGAATTAATTTATCTTATTAATTAATAATCAAAGTAAAAATTTTTTTGGTAGTTTTTAATCAAATTATTTAAAGGTGATTTAATTATTATTATTCAGAAAATTAAAAGTGTATAGAAAGTAAAGTGTCTTAATGTATATTTTAATTTACTAATTATAAATTTGATTTATTTGATTAATTTAATTATTTTTCATGACATTTACGGGGTAATATGTAGTATATGGAAATATCTTTCATGAACAACTTCCAACCAACCAACCAACCAATAAATATTTCTAATTGTTTATGTTCACATAGACCTTATGTAAATATCTAACTCCTTCATTTTCACATAGTATATCTCGAGAATGCCTTGATCAATTTTCATTCTGTTAAAAATATTTTAAATAAAAACTCACCTTTCTTGTCTTACACCAATATGTTTTTGAAAAACATCATTTAAATAATGTAATGAGAATTTTTGGAATTTTGATAATTTTTAGGCGAATATTTATATTTTTTATAAATATTTTGAACTTTTTAAATATAAAACTTAAAAAAATCTATAGACTATATAATTATATGCTGATTCTTATTATTTATTTCTTTTATCTAGAAGATTAATAATTTTGAAAATTTTTGAATTTAAATATATAAAAATGGATTTTTTTGAATATTTTAAAAAATATAAATCTGAGTTAAAATTAAATTTAATATTCGGGATCAGAATAAAATTCTTCATCAAAATCATATATGATATCTGAGAATTAAGTAAGAAATATTTTTGGGTGTTTTCAAAGAAAAATATAATTGGAGACCAGGATGAACTAACAATTATTTTTTTTGTAAAGAGGATTATTAAATATAGAACATTAGCTTTGAAAGGTGAAAGTTATATCTTGGTGAAAATTAATTATCCAGGCCATTGGAATAAAGATTTTTATAATTCTATCGATAATAAAAAAATTAAAATAACCCAGCTTAAAATTCCCGCCAAAACTACTGGTTTTTTACAAACATTGGATATAAAGTTTAAACATATTTTAAAATATTTTGTTAACTCTTTTACATATCGTGATTTTTTGAAGAAATTGATATTAACTTGCACAATAGATATGTCCTTATAAAATATTCGTCATAAATTCGGGAGCAGGTTTCTTCTGAAATATTTAGTAATTTGATTAAACATTTTTTCACCAAGGGCTTTTTAGGTGTCTCAACTGATTTTAAAAATATTATAGAAATTTTATTTTCTTTAAATACTATCAAATGTAATATTAAAAATTGTATAAAGTCGTGATCAAATCTAAGTAGGACAACTTAACAAGCTATATTTCCTAGACCATTTGATAAAATGTAATAAAATTTTGCATACATAGACAATAACTCCCTCCATTGTTAAATATGAGGTTAGATTTTTAAAAAAATTTTATATAAATTTTAAAATTAAAAAAAATTAAATTTTTGCATTTTTCATACGATTTTTCATCAGGTTTGAACCCCTCTGGTGAATTTATCTTAGGATTGGTCAAAAAGTGCGAAGCAACAAAAATGCTCCATATGTTATCATCTATTGAATAGTTCAAAATTTTTTTAAAAACATTTGGGTTTAAATTTTCATAAGTTACCCTAATTGGAATTTTTGTCCAAAATTTGATATTCAATTATCTATAGCATTCTTATTTCTCAACCGATTTTAATAAACTTGGTATTATTTTGAAAGATAAATTAAATTCTTTATAATGCTTTTAACAGAACTGAAATCGGTGAAGTGCTTTTTGAGTAATTTTAAAAAATGTAGTTTTTAGACTTTTTGAAACCCCTAATTTTATTATTCTAAAATCAAACCTATTTTTTAACAATGGGGGGAGTTAATGTAAGTGCATACAAAATTTTGTCAAATTTCATAAAATAATCTAGGAAATATAGCTTGTTAAGTTGTCCTACTTAGATTTGATCACGACTGTATATTTAATAAACTGAAAATAAAATTCAATTAATTTTTTAAACTAAAACAGATTTGAAAATAAGTTTATTACTTGAAAACAACTCAAAATTTGTTCAAAATATAATGAAAAAACTCAATTATGTTGTCATTTTGTTGGTATCAATATCTTTGATTTCATTTCAAGTGTTTGCGAATAGTTGCAAAGAGCTAGGAGAAGATGTTAAAACTGCTAATGGAGAAACATGTTGTGATGATGATGTAAGCCCTTTGGGAGGAAACTGTACAAAATATTGTCACAATAATGCTGGAGATAGATGCAATACAAATTTAAAATGCTGTAGAGGACAAAAACTTGTTTGTTCAAAGGGGTAAACCTTTATAAAATTTTTACATTTTTTAATTTGTTATAAATTATTTTATAAATAGATTTTGTAAAAAAGAGCAACGTAAGAAAAATTAAGATTTATAAAAGAAAATGAAATCACCGAAGAATTTCTTTATTATTTTTAGAAAACTCTAAATTAATAATTTTATTTTAATATCAAGTAAAATGATATATTAAGTAATAAACTTTACATATGTTTTAAAATGAAAATTATTACATTATAACGTTTTTTTTCACAAAGAGTTTTATTGTAAACCATGCCTTAAAAAATAAATGTGAAAAAGTTTAAGTTTGAGGAGTTATTTTTATTTCTTAAATATCAGAAAAATTAATTAGCAGCAGAGCTGCTGATCCATTAAAATATATTTATAATAGTTAAACTTTGGATTCCAAAGTTTTTATATTTTTAAGTTTAGCAAGACTTATCTTTGCCTACAAATCTCCATTTTCTTGGAATTTTTAAGTGTTAAAAATTATATAATGAAAAATATAAAATATTTAACAAAAATATTGAACAAAATTAAAAACAAGGTTTGAAGGCAAAGCCATTTCCACTACATTTACGAGAATTAATCAATATAATATGATATACGGATGCAAAACGATTACATATACTACACTTACTATGTAAATGTAGTGAAAAATTTATTAATAAATAAGAGTTCATTTTAAAATAATATAATAATTGATTTCAGATTAAAACATTAATTTTCATTAAATAAACAAGGTTTGAGGCAAAACCTATAATCACTTCATTTACGAGCATCTATCAATATAAAATAATAACAATTTAATTTAGTACATCTAAAAATATAATCAAACATTTTAAAAAGATTCCTATACAAGTAAGGGTTCTATTGTTTCTAGTACTTTGTAATTTGTTATGTGAGTGATTGGCAATGAGAGAAAAGCCTACAACTTTTTTCATTTTCTATCAAAAAGGCAAAACTTACCTGTTACTAACAAAATAGCAGGTCTCTTGCAAATATATCACTACCTACAAAGATCTTACATTTTTTCAATAAGGGATAATTTCCACATTACTACCAAAAGGTTAAGTATCAAGAGGAGGATAGCACAGCCTACCACTACCCTCCGTTTTTAACGAAAAGTCGGCATTTTCCCATTATCATCAAAAGGGTAGATATAAATGGAGAACACAGAATAATAGGGTTAGCTAGTAGAGTGTGAGGGTGGCCCTTTAGAGTGGGTTGTTGAGCCTGTAGTATAGATGAATGGGGCTGAAGAATAGTTTTGTGGGCCTTTAGAATGGGTGTTGGCCTGTAGAGTGGGTAATTTTGTTAAAAAAATAGGTTTATGGGCCTGTGGAATGGGTGTTTTTGCCATTAGAATGTGTGAGTAGGCCTGTTGGATGGGTGGATGGGCCAGTAGGGTGGATAGTAGAGATTGTACATTGGGTGGATATGCCTGTAGAATGGGTGTGTGGACCTATAAAGTTGGTGGGTGATTCTGTAGAGTAGGAAGGTATGCTGCATTTAGAATGGATAATTGTGCATATAGATTGGTTGGGTAGGCCTATAGTGTGGATGGGTGAGCTGGTAGAGTAAGTGGGTGAGCCGATAAAGAGGTGAGTGAAGCGATAAAATAGGTGGGATAGCAGGTAAAATATATAAATAAGCTTATAGGGGTGTTTGGGCCACTAAAGTGGGTTTGTGTCCCGGTAGAGTGGGTACATAGTGATGAAATTTACCACACTTTACTATGTTAATGTAGTGAAATAATTTTATTCGCTGGATCTTACTATGTGAATGTATTTCAAAAATTTTATGCGCTGCATCCCGCGGCGAGGAAGGGGTGTGCGGGTGGGTTGGTGCAAAACGATTACATATACTACACTTACTATGTAAATGTAGAAAAAATTATATTATTAGTTCTTATAGACAACTCATTTTTTCTCTGATGATATACAAACTAAAATAATTGTTCAAAATTTTATCAAATTATTAAAATTCCTCTTTATTTAATTTGAACATAATGAAGCTTTAGCAATATTATTTAAGATTTTAAATGTAATAAAAAGTAAACAGAAACCCAAAGACCTTAAGACAAACATATGGCCAGATTAAAATCAGAATTTTCATAAGTTATGATGAATTTTACCTGATCTTAGAGATCTTATCTTAGAATAATTTTTAATCAGAAACTAAATTATCTTAAATTTTGAATTTTAAGACGATTTCGATCTTAAGATCTAATCAAAGATTGGCCACTGGCTACAAAATTGCATCAGTCTTTTCATTCAATTATATCCTGGTGATTAATAAACAGAGAAAACCTTTCCCTTAAAAGATTTTCCAGTCTATTACATAAACCTATGAGACGTAATTTATGTTTGCTTATGTTTATACTCAAAGGACCTAGATTTTTGGTCAAACTACAATAATCCCACTTATCCTGCCCTTTTTTATTTTCAATTTCACTACCTGATTAATATACTATTATGTTGTTTAGTTTACATATTTTTAAAAATTTCTTATAATAAATTAATTATCAAAATATGTTTGAAAAACTTTTAATATAGTCATTCGGTTTTTTTGGTTTTTAATAGATTCTAAGTTTTAATTTTGATTAACAAATCATAAAAATCAATAATGTAATAATTGCCCTTTGTTTTGCTATATCAATCATTAATATTGAAATTGTATTTATATCGATTTAATAATTTTTAATTTGTTTCAAAAACCACTGCGAACCCTATAGTTTTTTATTTGCTTTCATTGTGTTAAAAAATTGAATTAATTTATAAGAATGTAAATAGCCTGCAAATAACTTGCTGACCCCTGATATTAATGAAATAATTTTTTTACACTTAACTTGCTTATATTTTTATCAGTTTATAATTTATCATTATGTGAGGTAAATTTATTCAATTGTCATCTATTATCTTGGAATTAAATAAATAATTTAAATTAAATTTAGAATAGCATTTGTAAAAATGATACTTGTTCTAATTGAGAAATGAAGCAAGAGGCAATGAACAAGTAATCGTTTGAGTAATTATTAATGTTGAAAATCCTATAATTTCATATTAAGTCGCGGAAAGAACTATGTCCGTTCACTCAAATATTTATCATTCAATAATCAATGGATTTTTAAGATATTTTATTTAAATAAATAGTGGCAAATTTAAAAATTAAAAAATATTAATTTATACCTAGCTTCAATTATTTTAGATGATGATAAAAAATTGTTATTTTTATAAATATTTTGATGAATATTCTTTTATTTTCAGTGTAAATAAATATTTTTTATAATTACACTAAAAATGCAAAATATTATGGTGGTCACTTGACTTCCATGACCACTTTTGGCAAAACCTTTAAAAAAAATTTTGTTATGAATTATAAATTTTAGATTATTGTATTATTTTATTGAATTATAAATATGGATGCGGATTAGAATTTTACGCTGATCTCGAAAATATTTATTTCATTGAAGAAATAATTTAAATGAGCTTCTATTGAAATTTTATTTTTCAAAATTTATATACAATCAATTGAATTTAATCTGAAATAGCCAATAAGGGAAGTATCCCATAATACCCCACTGGAGCCGAAGATTTGGCAAAACACACCCATGAGACGAAAAGTCAGGTATATCCCCCCTAAGAGAAAAGGGAATAATTGGGTAAAATATTGTCGAATAACAATGAAATTTAATAGAAAAATAAACGAAAAGCTGTAACTTTTCTGAAAAATAACATAAAACTCAATAAAATTGAATACTGGTTACGACATCTCTTATTTTGTATTAGTGAAGAATATTTTGAGCAAGGTCAAAGTGTGTGAAGACAAGAGAAATTTCGTAAAGCAATATCAAAGGTTAAGAACTCATACAGAAAGTGGGACCGATATTTCCTATTCAGAAGTGATGTTTCAAATGATACTAAAGGAGTGCTCAAAACAAATTGAATGGATTTGGGATGACTTGAAAACACTTCCGCCACAAATAGAAGACATAGAAGGGGTAATCGTATCCAAAATATTAAACAAAGAACCAAATCTATCGGAAGAAAAATTTGTTGATTCAGAAGGACATCAAAGAGTAAAAGAGAATAATGGAGTTGAGTTCCGTTTTTTGCCCGATTCCGATGAGATTTTATACTCTATTTTAAACTATTCAGAGAATAATAGTTTGATAGTTGAGGTCTTTGACACCGCACTCACTATTAAGAGATGGAAACAAAACCATGATTACAATTTTTGGGTTCAAGAGTTGAATACATTAGACCATGGTCATAGATCCTGTTATGCTAAGCAATTGAAAGATTTGTTGTATGATATGTCACTTTTGGTACACAACAAACATAAGTTCTTTCATTATTTGAAACCAACAGGTTACTTTTATTTTCGGGAAATCTATTATTCTTTGCTTTTGTTTTATTTCAATCAAATCGAAGATATTTATAATGGATTTGTCGAAATGTATTCCCAAAAGACGAGGAGTGAAGTGTCATTTGAGGGATCAGTTGAATCAGATCTTGAATTAATGGGACCCGAATTAGAGTTTCAACTTATGTTATCATCAGATGACGAGAGGGATGTATCAAATGAGAGAACTGTGCCCTCTATTGTTGAGATTATTCAAAGTATTTGTGACCCGAATTCCTCGGATAATAAAATGGTAGTCGCGGTGAATGATATCAACACTACGATAATCCGGTGCCACTCAACCAAAACTGATCTTGTTGAACAATTGCGAATAGTTGGAAAAGGTTTAAAAAGGTCTCAAAGAAATAATTACCTTGCTGCACTTCAAGGTTTGTTGAAGGAATTCTTACGTTATTTGGAAAACAAAGAATTAATCCACCAACTATTGTATGTACATGGATATGCATATTCAACTGAAATGGTTTATCAACTACTCCAGTGTTATCAAGAACAAATTGCTATTATTGTTGAAGAATATTTAGTTGAGACACAGAATGAAGAACCGGTGATAAATGAAGATCTCATACCATCTCCAAAGGGTCAGGAATTCCCTTTTGTGCCCACTATTGAAGAAATCATACGGAGTTGTGTCGCGGGTTTCTCAGGGGATCAAAAAGTAGTCGCAAAGAATGACATCAACACTACTCTAAACCGATGGAATGAACTCCGTATTATTTGGGCCAATCATTTGCAACCGTTAGTCAATCCTCAAAGAGACAGATATCGTCAACGACTCGAGGTTTTGTTGACTGAAATCGATGTTTATTTGATTCCAGGACATAAGGATATACTCAGAGACGAGTTGAGAGATTTATACAATTATACAAATTCTATTGAAATGGCTATTCGAGTGGTCCGTTGTTATCGAGATCAAATTAGTGCCATTCTTGATGAATTCTAGTTATCCTTTAAAAGAATTTTCTCAACTAATTTGTGATTCATTTCTTATCAAAAAATCATTAAAATAATTGTCTTTTAATTTAATTTTATTTTTAAATACAAGTCTTTCATTAGAAATGAGAAAAATTTTCATTAAAACTTATTTAATATGTTTTCTAAAATCATTTTTATTATTTTGAATTTTTAGATAAACTCTTTATAAGTTATAACTAAATTCAAATAAATTTTTAATTAAATTAAAATATTTTTCAATTAATAAATTTAAATTTATTGTTATATTTTTTAAATTCAATTTTATACCAAAAATTGTTTGCATTAAAGTTTGTATATTTTGTGATTAACTCATAGGAAATAAATACACGATTTGTGTTTTATTTACGTTTTTTTCAAAACATTTGTTTTAATGACATTAAATTTTTATAAATTCGTTTTCTTTTATAATAATATTTTAAATAAATTGTGATTAAAATAAGACCAAAATTAAATGTAAACAATATTTGTATTAAAGTTAATTTTTGAAATTAACGAAATTTTTGATGAATTAAATGAAAATTAAATAAATTCCCTATTATATATTATTTATGTGACAATTAATCAAGGTATAGACTTAGAAGTACAGTGCGTCGAACTAGCCTAACTGATTTAAACAAATTTGGTATTAAATTAAAGGTTATATTATCAAGATAATTTTACTATAAAAATTTTTGGCGTCCCAT
>JAQFZM010002570.1:0-13208 GCA_034695785.1 Galumna obvia | reverse complement strand
TTTTAGTGGGTAACAAAAGATTAAATGAGTGAAATTATCATAATCTTTTAAAAATATTAATTTTGAAAAGATATTTATGTTTCTTAATTAAAAATTTGTTTATTTTATATTTATTTAATAGTTTTACATTAAAAACAAAATTAAAAATATTTGAAAACAATAAATGTTTACATTATATGCTAATTAAAATACAATTATAAACAAAAATAGGTTTAAATATAATAAATTAATGGTCGATATTAATGTATATAAGAAATGGAAACAATATACTGTTAGAAACGGAATATAAACGAAAAATAGAAGTTTCGTGAATTAATATAATAATTCATTTAAGGGGTTATGAATGCCATCTATCGTTAAAAAATATAAGCTCTTTAGCAAAAAATTATAAAATCCCTATCATGGCCATACCTAAAGGCTATCAGTTTATGAAAGGATGGACAGCACTTCACTTAGCAATGTTTCCTATCGGCACTTAATAGCGCGATGTATGGGGTGGGCCAGCAATTGTAATCCCACAAAACCCTAACAAGATGTCGTAGCTTAGATGAAGTATCGACAGTGGACAATGACTAGATCTATCATCTTGGGCAGGTCTTCACTTCAACCCACCTCAGGTTATTCTTCAAAAGAGCTAAAAGTATTACTTTACACTTCTTTATATAAATTTTTACTCAATTATTAATCACTCAAAAACCAAGAATTCAGTGATTACTGTCTATAACACAATACTGAAAAATAAAAAATAAAAATGCATTCAATACTTTTGTTTCATATATAGTAAATCATATACTATCAAAATATAAAGTAACAGTAAAATTTAATAATAAATATAATTCAATTTATAATAAATTTATGAAAATAATTTAAACTTTTTTTTAAAAAATCATTTTTAACAATAATTTAAGATTTAGGTTAAGATTAAGTTAAATAAAGTAAAATATTTATTGATTTTGGTTTAATTATTTTACTAAAAATCAATGAATGCACATAAAATCAACTTAAAAATGTTTATATCTTGCCCAAGTAGCTTAGTGGTAATGTCTTGGACATTTAATAAAATATCCTGGGATTAGGTCTTATTATTGGCCATTTATTATTTGTTGTTGAATTTAGCCATATAAACATGATCAATTTATTTGTTGTTATTAATATATCAAAAGATTTATTAAATAATATGAATTACTATTTTTAAATTACAAATTATGCTTGGCTATTGTTTATTAACCTTGATTAATTTGTTATCTATATTTTATTGAAATAGTTTTGATGTGATTGAAATTATTTCTTAACACTTAAAAGGATTATTGGAAAATTTCTTTCCACTTTTACCTGGATTATATTTATCTTATCAAGAACATTTTCTGAAAACCATAACAAAGTCCTTGTTTAAATAAAATAATGTTTAAAATTAAATAGTCTATTAAAGATTTTATTTAAGAATTATATTATAATATAGACTAAAGTTAACTTGCATTTAGCAAATATGTAATTATTTAAACAAGATGACCAAGTTAACTAGGCTAAAATTTATAATTTTTAATAAAAACAAATGATTGACACAATTTATCTAAAATTCTTTGATAAAAACATTCAGTTCTCAGAAAAGGATTTTATCAAATATTTCATATTTGAAACACTTGAGTAACAACAATCAGGATAACCCACTTCATGAAAAGGATTTACACATAAAGTGACCATAAGGTGACAAATAAACTATTATTCTAATGTGTATTAAAATGAATTCTTTTAAATAACCATCTTTGAATCTTATATGTAAGGTCAAATTAAGGTCAAAAATTGTCCTGAGATTTAACAACAAAATGAAAAGTTTTAATAGTTTAAAATATTTATCTAGGTAAATAATTATATAAAACAGCTTGTCTAATAAAGTTAAACTGGTCACCTAATTTGTACATATTTTGACAGAAAAGTGTTGACAGCTATTAATCCGTTAATAATATGATTAGATTAAAAAATTGTATTTAATAAAATATTTGACCCATTTTTTAGTTTGGGCTCAAGTGTTGGCCATAAATCATAGCTATGGCTCAATTACATACAATTTTATTGTTTGGATTTTTGGCACTTTTCTTATCTATCGATGCCGTTCCCAAAAGAGGTACTAATATTTAATTATTTCTAAATATTACTATAATTTAAAAATTTAAAAATAAATAAAATCAAATAATTTTGTTTAAAATTACATTTAAAACCAAATAACAAATTCCTTGCAAAAATAATATTAGATATTTAAAATAATTCTTGATATTTCATTGGTAAATTATTAATTGTTCAAGTTATATATTTAGAAATTATAAAATTTTATATAAGTATAAACATATATAATGTTAAACAAAAATAACTATGTACTTATAAAAAATATCTATAAATAAACAAGTCAATATATTATATTAGACCACAACGATTACACCAAGAACCCGTTCCGTGTGGTGTGCTATTTTGGAAGTTGGGCCCATTACCATTTAAAGGCTCCCTTTGACATAACAGATATCGATGAACACCTGTGCACTCATATAAACTATGGATTCGCTAAAATCGATGAATTCAATTATACGATACAAGTATTTGATCCCTGGCTCGACGAACATCTACTCAATTACAAGAACTTTATTGACCTAAGAAAAAGGAACCCTCATCTCACTCTTATGATTGCCCTTGGTGGTTGGTATGAGGGATCAGAGAAATATTCCGATATGGCTCGTGATCCTGTTAGACGAGCAAGGTTTGTTAAGAGTGTGGAAGATTTCCTGGATAAATATGGATTTGATGGCATTGACATGGACTGGGAATATCCGGGTAATAGATTAGGTGATCCACAAGTTGACAAGGAGAATTTTGTCACCTTGCTCAAAGAGATGAAGGCTGTACTCGATCCTAAGGGCTATTTATTGACTTCAGCCATGTCTCCGGGAAAGCCTACTATAGAACTTGCTTATGACTTACCCGAACTTAATAAGATATTGGACTGGTTTAATGTCATGGCTTATGATTACCATGGTGGATGGGAAGATTTCCTTGGTCACAATGCGCCACTTTATCAGAGACCAAATGAGCATGATGAGACCTCAATCACGTTTAACGTTAATTTTACAATAAATTATTACCTCGATCATGGTGTCGACAAAAAGAATATTGTGATGGGAGTTCCCTTCTATGGACGAGCATGGACAATGGAAAGCGCTGCTTTGAACAAGATCAATGACGCAGCAAAGGGGGCGTCACCCGCGGGTTGGATATCAGGAGTGGACGGATGTTTTGGTTATAATGAGGTTATTATGATATATAGTTTTTATTTTTTTTAACCATACACATTTTAAAACATATTATTGTATCATGGTATTATTTTGTTATCAGATTTGTCAAATGGAAGAAATGGAACCGGAGAAGTGGAATAACAAATATGACCCTTTCTATAGGGCTCCGTATGCTTATAACAATACAATTTGGGTCGGATATGACAACGTTCCCAGTATTTCATGCAAAGTATATAAACTTGGTTATTTTACAATTCAGATAAATAACAAATACCTTCTTTAGATCGCATTCCTTAAGAAAATGGGTCTGTCCGGAGGTATGGCCTGGTCTCTAGAATTTGATGACTTCAAGAACTCCTGTAATGGAGGGAAATACCCTCTTCTCAACAAAATGTGGTCAATGCTTAACGGCGATGAAAAACAGTCGTACGAATGCAAATTCGAAGAAGTCATTCCAACACCCTCTCCTACAACACCCACCACACCCACCCCTACACCCACCACAATGCCACCCTCAACATCAGAGCACACCAGACCATCAGTTTCTACGGAATCCCCCTCTACTCACTCACCGACTACTCCGCCCACAACACATGAGCCGACAACTCTAACCCCGTCCACTTCAACTCATTTTAACTTGATTGATTTTGTTTGTCCTAAGGCAGGTCTTTTCCCTTACCCTCCAAATAGACATAAGTATATTGAATGTGTATATGAGGCCGAAGGCTCTCAGAAAGGTTGGTGGGTATTCATTAGGGACTGTCCACCTGGCACAAGGTGGATGCAGGCCATTCAAAACTGTGTTGCAGATGATGGTCTATATTATTAACCTTGATTATTTTTGGCCAAAACTAATGCATAATTTATTTTATATACTTTAAAATATGTAATAAATGTAAGTTTTTCAGACAAATATTGTGTTATTATTTGAACAAGGCAATTTTTTAGTTTAAATACTTAATCTTTATAAATGGAATTTTTGGTAAATATTTTAAATTTTGCCAGATTATTCATTCACACTTTTGTAGGTAATAATTGATAGATGATATATATTTATAAGTAAGAACAATGTTAGATGAAATTAATAAAATTATAATTAGAAAACATTGTGTTTACCATAAGAATAAAGAATGACTACCCCTCAGAATGAGTTCTACATAATTTAAATAAAAAGTATAGAAATTACTAAATAGAGAAAACAAATGTCAAATCATATATCATGTTAGTGTGAACATCACTCTGGCATATAAACAAGTCATGAATAACATCAAAACAAGAAAATAAAATTATATCAGCTAAGATATAGATCTAGTAAAAGTAAAACACTTACTTCAGATCTTAATTCAACTAAAATCAAACATAAATCTAAATTTTATTCTAAACTAATACTCAAACTATGTTTTAAGAAATGTTTTATTTATTAAATTTTAAAGTTCTTTAATGATTATATTTCTAGAATGGGATTTATGTCTAAACTTTCATTACATCATTATTGAGACGACAAGGTAGTTCTAATTTATTAATTTATGCATTAAATTCTATGACTGAGCTAGTTGCATAGTTAATAAAAATATAAAATTGTTGCATGCTCAATTAATAAGAATAAATGTTAAATTGTTTGTTGAATTATTCATTGCCTTAAATAAACTTTAAAAGAGTTATAATTTTCAAATCAATAATAAAATATTTGTTACAAATATTTGTTCAAAAGTTTTGTTGTGAAAAATATTTGTTCGATAGTTTTAAATTTACTAGGTTAAAATTCATAGAAAAATGAAACAGCACATGACATGGAAGGAGTCATTTGTCCTAATAATCAGTGGTTACATCTGTGGTTATAGTCTCGAGACATGTATTGAACTGATAGAGGCTGGACTTGAATTAGAAGAAAGAAAACTCGTATTCTTTGCTCTATTTTTAACCATGGTCACAACAACAGGGTATATGGTCTTGTTCATAGCTAGAAAACGTGTCTATATGTGTGCTGTGGGCTCAATAGCCTTGTCAAGTTTCACAACAATTTACTGGATAATTAATTTATTTGTTTGCAAAATTGGTGAGAGTATAATTAAAATTAATTAAGAATAAATAATATTTACCACGATTAATTGTACTTGTTTAGCTGATAGTGAAGAACCTTATGCAAAAGCTATCAAGATGTTGACCATGACCAGGAGTATACTTTTATTGTTGACACCTTTAATTTCAACTTTTTTGAATTGTCGAGTATTTATCTCTGAGTATGATATTGTCCAAGTTCGTCTTAATTTGGGAATTCAGGAAATTGCATCCAGGCAAGGTTCTAGCGCAAACAAATAAATTATTCTTACTTTCATTTAATAAATTTATTAAAAATTGTTAATAATTTATTGATAATTAATTATTTATTAGTTATTATTAATTTATGATATATTAATAAAATATTAATTAAATTAAAAATCTTTAACTAAAACTAAGAAGATTATTAACAAATTATTTGAATTAATTAACAAATATATTATAAAATTTATCAAGGTTAAATAAAATGCAATTTTATTTTAATTTTCAATGGTAATTTATTGCAAGTTTTAAATTTTATTATTTAATTATTTCAAAATTATTTAACAAATATAATTTTATCATGATTAAAAAAACTTATTTATTTGTTCACTAGTTTAAATAAATAACAAAATGTCTAAGTTAACAAATATTTTCTTAATATTCTTACTTAATTTTATTAAGTTTATTTCAATTAAGCTTGTTTGCTAAATAATAGAAATATTTACTTGATTAAATTTTTTGTTTACCAAATTCTGTTTAAATTAATTTTCTATTAAACTTAGTAGAGCAAAAATAAATCTAGATCATACTATTATTCAGCTATAAAACTTGCTTGCTAACATTGTGTATAACCGTATAGAAAATTATGAAATTTAATTTTACCTTCAAGATATTATCTAGTTTATTATGCATTATTGGATTGACCTATCACACCACACAACTGTTTATAGAATATTGGCAAGGTAAAACTATTGTTAATATTGAAATCAACAATTCTATTAACGAAACACTCCCAGCAATTACTATATGTTATCCGTATATGTTAGCAGTTGATAAGATTTTTGAGCTTGATGAAAATTTTAAACAAAAATACCAAGCACATCTAAAACTTATTGAAGAAAGTGGTAATATTTCATTAAAAGAATCGTTGAAAGAAGATATTAGAGGAATCTATGAAAAATCAGCAAAGAATATTTTCGATAAAGTTAACAAGGGCATATTTCAGCTAAAAGATATTTTTGAAAATTACACATTGGATATTTTTGATGGCAAAAAGAGCTGGTTAATTAATATATTAATAAATAATTTGTTACCTAAAGAAAAGGATAATTTGAATTATACCGCCGAACAAATGAAATTCATTGAAAATCCTATTGAAAGTTATGCTCTTTTTAAAATGAGTCATAAAAATTTGCAAATGCGCAGGGTAAAATGTTTCACCTTTTTTAGTGCCCTGGAGAAAAGATGGCGTTTATATAAAAGTGAATTGATAAAAATCATTTCTATTAGAATAAAGTACGATGATAATTTACTTTTACCTGGGCTAAATAACTATCTCTATTTTTCACTGCATTCACCTAATTCAATTCCAAAGTACGGAGATGAATCTTTTAATTTTATAAGTTTAAACAAGGTGAATTTAATTAAATATTCAAAATTGTCCACTGAATTACTCGATGGCCACTATGATAACAATTGTTTTAAATATGACCTTGATTATAAGTTTGCTAACTATAATATGAGATCTGATTGCATGTCTTGGTGTTATCAAGATAAAGTTAATAAGTTTTGTGGAACAAGATCATTTATATATTCAAAATTAATATTTAGACGAAAGTCTTTGCATCTTGGTGAAAATATTACAGTTTCTAATTGTATTGAAAGAAATAAAATATATAGAAATGTATATATGGATATTTTATTATCTTGCTACCAAAAGTGTCCTAGGGACTGTAAATTTAGTTATTATTCCGCAGACGTAAAAGACCTTTTTCGAATTGAATCGAATTTGGCTGAAATTACTTTGATTCACAACACTATCCCTGATATTACTATAAAATATATCCCAGAAATTACTTTTCTATCATTAATTTGTAATTTTGGTGGTTTATTAGGGATGTGGTTAGGAATTTCCATCTTGGTCATTATTGAAGATACTAAGAAAGTTTTGGTTTCTTTATTTGCAAACAAACCAAAAATAATACAAAATATTTTTAATTTAAAATTAAGTTTAAGGAAACGAAAAAATATTAAAATTAAAAATCAAACCATAAATATTGAACAAAATATTAGATAATTTAAATTTTTTCCGAATTATTTTATATATTATTTAAATAGCATAACATTAAAAATTATCTTGTCTATTTAAAAATTGATTCTTACCTTTAATATATTTTTAAGTACAAACACAAATTAATAAAAATTTATTAAAAGATTATTTCAATTATTTACAAAATCTATAATAAAATGAAAGCACTTTGAAATAAAATCTATATTTATTTAATATATAGTATTCTATAAATCATTTTTATTATTTTGTTAATGAAATTTTTGTTAAATCAATGTCAATAAATTACAAAGATATGAAAATTTGCTTTAATAACGAAAAATTATCGATTTATTATTAATTCAATTTATCTTAAATAGTTTGATAAAAAATTTCATTTCTTAGAAAAAGTTCTTATTTGTAATACTCGATTAATAATCATAAGAATTACCCTTTTAATGAAAAGGATCTAACTCTAAAGTGACCAGGTTGCAAAAAAATTATATGTTTACTGAATATTCTATGAAATATAGTATATATTGTTTAGCGAACTTCCTCCTAAAGAATCAAGATAAAATTTTGATTTTAAATTAATTAAGATAAAATATTTACAAACTTATTAAAAAATGTATAAGTTTATAAATTTAATAATAATATTCTAGGTTACAATTATTATACTTACAACATGCCATCTTACCTGATCACATGTTAACTGAGAAGTTTCGACAGATATTAAAACAATTTTAATAAGATTAGATTAAAAAATGTGTATTTATTAGAATATTTGAGACAATTTTTTTAGTCTGGGCTCAAGTGTTGGGCATAAATCATAGCTATGGCTCAATTACATACACTTTTATTATTTGGATTTTTGGCACTTTTCTTATTTATTGAAGCCGTTCCTAAAAGAGGTACTAATGTTTTATTATCTGTAAATATTAATTTACTATAATTTTTAATTAATTATAAAATGAATTAATTTAGTTATTCTAAAACATAGTTTACAATATAAATAAATAACCAAGATACTTTATTGGATAGACCACAATGACTACAATAAGTATCCTTTCCGTGTGGTGTGCTATTTTGGGAGTTGGGCTTATTATCATCAAAAGGCTTCCTTTGACATAACAAATATCGATGAAAACCTGTGCACTCATATAAACTATGGATTCGCTAAAATCGATGAATTCAATTATACGATACAAGTATTTGATCCCTGGCTCGACGAACATCTACTCAATTACAAGAACTTTATTGACCTAAGAAAAAGGAACCCTCATCTCACTCTTATGATTGCCCTTGGTGGTTGGTATGAGGGATCAGAGAAATATTCCGATATGGCTCGTGATCCTGTTAGACGAGCAAGGTTTGTTAAGAGTGTGGAAGATTTCCTGGATAAATATGGATTTGATGGCATTGACATGGACTGGGAATATCCGGGTAATAGATTAGGTGATCCACAAGTTGACAAGGAGAATTTTGTCACCTTGCTCAAAGAGATGAAGGCTGTACTCGATCCTAAGGGCTATTTATTGACTTCAGCCATGTCTCCGGGAAAGCCTACTATAGAACTTGCTTATGACTTACCCGAACTTAATAAGATATTGGACTGGTTTAATGTCATGGCTTATGATTACCATGGTGGATGGGAAGATTTCCTTGGTCACAATGCGCCACTTTATCAGAGACCAAATGAGCATGATGAGACCTCAATCACGTTTAACGTTAATTTTACAATAAATTATTACCTCGATCATGGTGTCGACAAAAAGAATATTGTGATGGGAGTTCCCTTCTATGGACGAGCATGGACAATGGAAAGCGCTGCTTTGAACAAAATCAAAGACCCAGCAAATGGTACGTCACCCGCGGGTTGGATATCAGGAGTCGATGGATGTTATGGTTATAATGAGGTCATTATTATAACTACATATATATGTTATAAAATTTTTAATTTTTAACCATGCTGATTTTAACCATATTTTATAGATTTGTCAAATGGAGGAAAGAGAACCAGGGAAATGGATTAACAAATATGACCAATATTATAAGGCTCCCTATACTTATAACAATGAGGTTTGGATTGGTTATGACAACATTCCCAGTATTTCATGCAAAGTATGTAAACTTGGTTATTTTACGTTTCAAACAACTAATAAAAACCTGTTTAGTTAGCTTTTCTCAAGAAAATGGGTCTGTCCGGAGGTATGGCCTGGTCTCTAGAATTTGATGACTTCAAGAACTCATGTAATGGAGGGAAATACCCTCTTCTCAACAAAATGTGGTCAATGCTTAACGGCGATGAAAAACAGTCATTTGAATGTAAATTTGATGTTTACAAACCAACACCTTCTCCCACAATACCTACCACTACCCCCACAACTTCACCACCATCGACATCAGAGCACACCCCGCCATCAATTACTACGGAACCCACGACCACTCCGCCCACAACATATAAGCCGACAACTCTAACCCCACCCATAACAACACAGTTTAATATAGTTGGATTTGTTTGTCCTAAGGCAGGCCTTTTCTCTTACCCTCCAAATAGACATAAGCAGTGATGAGAATGTAAGCTTATTTCAATAGAGGGGGTAATTTATCATACCTCTAGGCATTCAGAAAACGTGTGACTTAAGATTAGTAGTTTTGATTGTTATCTTATTACACTCTAATATAAAGCTTATTAATCCTTTCCCTTATTTGGTGTTATGCTTTATTTGAATAGCTCTACATATAAAAGTTCTGTGGCCACCAGCAGTGGCCACACTTTCATCACTGGACATAAGTATATCGAATGCGTATATGAAGCTGAGGGTCCTAACCAGGGTTGGTGGGTATTCATTAGGGATTGTCCACGTGGAACAATTTGGAACGAGAATATTCTAACCTGTGATAGAGACAAAGTTACCACATTGCGAAATCCTAATTGAGTATATTAACCTTGGTGATTTGTAATGGAAACTAATATATATTTTATTCTATATTCTTTAAAAAGTGTAATAAATGTAAGTTTTTCAGACATATCATCGTGTATTTATTTGAACACGGTAATTTAATTTTAGTCTAGTTAATTTAATATTACAGGACAGCCACTGATATGGTTAACACATTTGACTCTCGCATTATTCAATATATTAATTATGAATTTCGGTGATTCAACTAAATTGTCTTCACTTATATTCTGTCTATCGTTAGGACAAAACCCATTGATTTTAAGCCAATGATTAACACATTCTTTACAATATGTTTGTCGACAACACTCAGTGCTCACCGGATCCACAAATATTTGTTGACATAATTGACAGGTAAACTCATCCAGGTCTTGTTCGGACACACCATAAATACGAGTCCGGTCTAATCCAGGCATTTCTTAAACCTTTCTCAGAACAATTGCACTGAAAATATAACTATTTTTCGCAATAATTAAAAGTGAAATACTTTTTATCACTGAATGCACTCTTATTGACGTCTTTGTAATCAACTTATGATTAGATAAACAGACAATTATTAGACTATAAGAGGTATAAATGTCTTAATATCATAGTATAAAAGTGTCTAGGTCTTTCTTTAAGTAAGCAATAATAAGGTATAAAAGTCATGATTTAATTCAAACAATCTTTGAGACATTGATTCGACTTTGAAGAGAACTTTTGTCAACATTTAAGACAATTAGTGGTTAGACTTCGGGACACTTCACTCATTCGACTTTATTTGAATTCATATTTGTTTTAAAAGAATTAAATTTTATTAATTGAATAGTTTTTAATGAATTTTATTTTAAATAAACAAACCTTTGGTTTGAATAAAACAACAAATTATTTAATTAAAACTATTAAATCACTTTTGAAACGATTTAAACTTATTTATTGAATCTTTTCCTAACACTTAAAACAATTAAATTAAAACAAATTAATAGTAATTAAGTTTTTAAAATAAAAAACCAATTGATTTGCATTTTATTGTTTGTTTACTTTTGAAGCGAATGTTAAAACATTCAAATTACAGTTTAACCTCGTTATAACGAACCTCGATATAGCGAATACCTTGTTATAACGAAGGTACTTTTAGGAACCAAGTAGACATTTACTATAGAAATTTAACTTTTTATAACGAACACTTCGTTTTAACGAACAAAAATTTGGTCCCGACCCGTTCGTTATAACGAGGTCATATTGTATATAAAAACGTTTTAATAATGAATTCAAAACACAATTAAAGTAAATAAAAAGAAGTTTAAATATTTAGTCGATATTAATTGAATGTTAGGTGTTAATAGAAATTAGAGACCCAAATCGGACCGGACCGGACTCGGACAGATCGGACAAAAGCCCAAAATTTTGGGATCCGGACCGGACGGACTTATGTCTCTAAAAATGTCGGACCGAACGGACTACGATTGTTTTTGTCCGAAAATTATCAAATTATGGAAATTGTACTATATTGTTGAAACTTTATTTTATAAAGTTTTATCTAATATTCAATGAAAAAATATTTTAAAAATTTCTTTAAATGAAAGACATTAGTCAAATATTTATTTCTTTAACAAATTGATTATTTCTATATACTATTATATTTTATTTGAAAAAATTGATTAGAAGCATTTTCTATGACCGAAATGATATTTACATTGAAGAGAAAGAGAAACTTTGAGAGATATTTATAAAATATTTTTCTTTAAAAATTGATTAAAAAAATTTCGGACGGACCGGACAGGACATTCGAACATATCATTTTAGCATTAATTTTTTAATTTTAAAGTGTGCTAGCACAGTATTTGATGGAAAAGGTTTACAATAAATATAGTGATTTTTTCTATTCTGGATAAGGAATGGCCTCTAATTTTTATCTGCACTTCAATGTCAACATTACTGAATAGTTTCTTTCATTTTAGTTAATATAAATTACGATTAATATGAAACTAATTTCCTACTATTTTAAAGTTATTCAATTAGTGTCAGTCCTACAAAAGAGGTGCCAAAGCCTTGAATAATAAGCCTTGAATTCTATTAAATAATAAAATCCTGTTACTAAATCATATGATTTTTTAAATCATTTGTAGATATAATTATAAGATATTTATAAAATATATTATATAAAAATTATTTATTATTTAAGAGTTTAATTCTAATAATACTGATTATAATATTTAACTTGGGTAAGTTTAATATAAATAACCATGTAACATATTGTTTTGAAAAATAAAAATGAAATATAGAATATTATATTATATTTTAGCCAATAAATTATAGATTAGAATACCATGGTTAAAATAGGTTGTAATCTGTATGATAATTATAATATGCTCAATTTTAAATTTTATTTAAATATAAGTAAATGATCTTGTATTTAATTTTTTGTACAAGAATTAGTATCAAGATAGAATATTATGGCAGACGATTCATTGGGTGATGTGTGCATAGAAGGAAGTGCCAAAACTCCGACACCAACTACTCTAAAAGGCCAGAAAATAACAATAGTGCCAATGGACCATGATAAATATAATCAGGACCTTTATGAGGGCACTGTTTTGGCAGAAAACGGGTATCTTTTCCATTACATGAAAGCCAGTCGACCCTCAAATATAGAGGACTACAAAGAATGGCTGAAACAGAATA
>JAQFZM010002569.1:0-13212 GCA_034695785.1 Galumna obvia | reverse complement strand
AAATAACTAGTTAATTATCTGATTCAGTTTTTCATATGTGCCCTAATTTTTCATTTTGCTCAAAAATTCTATATTCATCCTACCATAGTTTTGTCATTTCTTTACCGATTTTAATGATCTTGATATCATATGAAAGATATTGAGAAGCACCTTAAAAATCCGTTTACATAATTTGAATCGGCTAAAACGTTAAACAGCAACAAGAAAAAATGTGTTATTTTTTTGAAACCCCTAATAATTGTGTTCAAAAATTCAATATTATAATTTCCAATCGGTGGAGTTAAAGTATATGTGTTTAAAATTTTATTGAATTTCATTTACGAGTTTTTAAATTATAGCTTGTTAAGTGGTCATAGTTAGTTTTGAAACAAAGTGTATAAATTATATATAATAAACACTGTATAATACATAAATATGTTTCTAAAAACTAATCAGATTCTATTTTGTTATATCAATATATGCTAAGAAAATCTATATAATTTCAAACGTAATAATTAGCATGTATTTTTTCGTAAGCTTTCATCATAATAGTAAGCATTATGGTTTTAATATTAATTTAATTTAAATAAAATTTAGATATCAATAATTCTGATATATTAAAACGTTTAAT
Organism: Galumna obvia; assembly: GCA_034695785.1. NCBI lineage: Eukaryota > Metazoa > Arthropoda > Arachnida > Sarcoptiformes > Galumnidae > Galumna > Galumna obvia. Next base: position 12,602 of record JAQFZM010002569.1, on the reverse strand, counting down.
TGCAATAATAAATAGTTATTTATAAAACCTTCCTAACCCGGACTCGTATACTTTAAGCCAAACGCGGGTAAAGTCCAATTCAGTTTAACCATTTGGATACTATATACTCAAGTATTAAAAAAACTTTTAAAATTATTTCCGAAAAATATTAATTAATTTTTATTTCACTATTGATATGTTATTTGATATTTTTATGAAATTAAAAAAGAAACCACGTGTTTCAAAATGATTCAAACATTAAATTTGGTAAATATATTTAAGATATTTTAGTAAAAGTTTGCAGTTTATACAAGAAATTATATAATTCTTTTTCAAAAGTTCTAATATTTTATATAAGTAGTTAAAGTTTAATATTATGTTTTATAAGTTTTTTTTAGTATAAAAACTAATTTTTGTTAATTATAAATATAAAATTTATAATGATTAATCATATTGATTAGATACATTGATATATTCGTGCAAATAAATTACAGTTTCGTTTTTGATACAAGAATTATCTTATATTTTAACATAAATATGTTTCTAAAATTATTATACAAATTACGTAAAACAAGTTAAAATCGAGATAGATAAAATAATTTTTATATTATAAAATTTAAGAGTTTTCGAAATAAAATAAAGAGTAATAAAAATTGAAATCAATAAAACAAGTGCCAATTTTTATGTAATTTTTAATAAATAAAAAGAAAATAATTTGTTGTCATATTTATCGTATTCAATATTTAAATTATTGTTTTAAAAAATAAATTTTAATGATTTGAAATATTAAATTACAATTAAATTAAAAAAATTATCGATTGAAAATTAATTTATCAATTTAAAATAATTTCATATATAAAGTAATTTATAATTTTATTTTCAATAGTAACATACTCATTTGCAAGCAAATAAACATTTAGTTTTGATGAATTGATATTATCAAAATGTTTCGATTGGATACCAATAATTTAAAGAAAAAATCTTTAAGGTTAAATTCAAAAATTTGTTTAAAATTAAATAAAAATTAATTTAAATCTTATTTTGAGAGTAAATTTTATTAATTTTAAATTAAAATCATATGTTTTGTCAAATACCAGAAACTAGATTAAAATATAATTATCATAAATTTAAAGAGTATTCAAATACAAATTACAGTTTACAAAATAAAATAATCGGAAAAATATTGGTTATAAAAGAATGGTTTGATAATTATTAATAATAGCTATTAAAAACTTTTCTTATTGTATAAAGATTATCCTTTCTTTATTTATATATTAAGATTTCATGCAGAGCTTTTTGCTGTCTATTTGATCCAATATTGGATTTTTCAACCAATAAAATTATTTATTTAATATTTTTTTTACTCACAATAAAAGAGAAGACTATTTCGTAAATCCAATGTAAACTACTTTTTAATATTAATTTATTTTGAATAAATATTTTACTATTAATATATTATTTTATTTATTTATGAAATTAAAAAAGGATTTTACTGTAGTCTATACCCAATGTTTATAAAATTTATATTGGGGTATAGTTTTTTATAATTTAGGCAAAGATTGAAGGTTATAAATGAAATAATTTTTTTAAAAGATCTACTATTTTATATAAATTTCATATGAATATTATTAGTTTTATTTTATTTTGTATAGGTTTTTTTAAAAAAAATTTAATTTTATTAATTTCGAATCATATTATTAATATAAATAAAAACTAATAAAAAAATAAGAATATTTAGTAAATTCAAAGTAAATTAATTTTTAATATTAATTTATTTTGAATAAATATTTTACTATTAATATGTATTTTTATATATTTATGAAATTAAAAAGAACCTCTTGGCCGCAACACCCCAATTTGTATAAAATTTATATTGGGGTATATTTTTAAAATATTTTAAGCAAAGATTGCAGTTTACAAAAGAAATAATTTTTTTTTTGAAAAATATCTGATATTTTATATAAGTTTCATATGAATTATATTAGTTTTATTTTGTATAAGTTTTTAAAAAAAACTAATTTTTATTAATTTGGAATCACATAATTAATATAGATTAATTATGAAAAAATAACTTTAAATTTATTATTTATCTTTAAATAGTTCACTATCAATGAATTTATAATTAATTAAAACTGTTAAATTTAAAACTTTTCTAATTGTATAAAGATTAACATTTCTATAATTGCATATTAAGATCTCATACACAGCTTTTTACCGTTTATTAAATTCACAATTGGATATTTCCACAATTAACATAATTTATTTTATATGTTTTTACTCACAAATAACAGAAGAATATTTCGTAAATTCAATGTAAACTATGTTTTAATAATTATTTTGTATAAAATTTCGATATCAATAATTCTATTATATTTCAGCGTTTTTAGCATTAATAAATAGCTATTCATAAGACCTTCAAAACCCGGACCCGAAAACTTAAAACCAAACTATGACATCCTAATATGCAAATAAATGAATGTTTATCTTTATAAAATTTGAAGAATTTTAATTTTTATCAGATATAATTAATTATAAAATCATCAATGGTGAAAATATTTATAGATAAAATAACAAATTTAATAATATATATTTGTGATTAATTTATATTATTTATATGATTCCAAATTAATAAAAATTTGTTTTTTGAAAAAAACTTATAAAAAATAAAATAAAACTAATAATATTCATATGAAACTTGTAAAAATTTCTTTCTTATATTAAAAATAATAATTTTTTATAAACTGCAAATTTCTCCTAAAATATTTTAAAAATATACTTCAAAATAAATTTTATAAAAATTTGGAAATGATTTTAAAGAGGTTCTTTTTTAATTTCATAAATATATAAAATAACATATTAATAGTAAAATATTTATTCAAATTAAATTAATATTAAAAGGTAGTTTACATTGGATTTTTATAATATTCTTATGTTTTTATGAGTTAAAATATATAAAACAAATAATTTTAATGGTGGAAATATTACTTCAATATTAACTAAATTATTTAATTTTTATAAAAATAAAATAATTGTTGTAAAATTTGGGGTAATTCAGTATATTTTCTTATAAATCAAATCAATTTTTTTATAAGTGTTACAAAATTATTTCGATGGAAAAACTATTTTTTTAATAAATATTATTGTTTTCTATTAGATAAATTTAAAATTAATAAAAATATTTAACTACAATTATTTATAACATATTTCTTTCCTTATATATTTAAATTTATTTCGATATATTTTCTAACTAAAAATAGAATAAAATTTAGGTAGTTCAAGTACCCAGAATAAACGTTTATTTAAAATTTCTTTGTTAAAATAGCAAGTTAAATATTAATTTTTATCGTAATATTTTAATAAAATATTATAGATATAACAATTGTGTTGTATTTCCATTTTGTTGATAGCTAAGATAAAGTAGTCAACGTAATTCAATTTCGCTAAATAAATCATATTGCAAGTTTAACAAATTCAAACTTTCTCGAAAATTTTACTCAAAATATTAAATTTAAATATCCTAACTTTATATTTATCAATGGAGGAAATCTATGTATATTCATTAAAATTTTCATTGAAATTCATCAAATATGTTTAAAAAATATAATGATTTTGATATTTTGTCCTATCTAGTCTTAGTTATATTTGGACATGAAATATCTCAAAATTAATTAGGTAATTTATATAATAATTTCAAAACTTAAATTATCTTTAAAATAAGTAATTTTCAATATTATTACATTAAGTAAAATAATTTTATGTATATTAAATTAATATATAGTAAAATAAAAGTAATTAATAAATCGCGGAAAATATTTAAAATTTTTTTAATACTTGAGTATGTAATATCCAAATGGTTATCCGGACTTGACCGAGATTTGGCTTTAGGTTTTCTGGTCCGGGTTTGGAAGGGTTTATGAATAAACATTTATTATTGCAAAAAACGCTGAAATATATTAGAATTATTGATATCGAAATTTTATTCAAAATAAATTAATATTAAGATATATTTTACATTTTATTAACGAAATATTCTTCTATATTATTTTTAAGTAAAATCATATAAAATAAATTATGTTAATTGTGGAAATATCCAATTGTGAATCAAATAGACAGCATAAAGCTGTGTATGAGTTCTTAATATGAAATTAAAGAAATGGTAATCTTTATACAATTTGAAAAGTTTTAATTTTTAACAATTTTAATTAATTATAATTTCATTGATAGTGAAAAAATTTAAAGATAAAATAACAAATTTATTCATGATTAATCTATATAATTATAAGATTACAAATTAATAAAAATTATTTTTTTTAAATTATACAAAATAAAATAAAAATAATGATATTCATATAAACCTTATATAAAATATGAGAACTTTTTTAAAAAAAAATTATTTCTTTTATAAACTGCAATCTTTGCTTAAAATATTTTTAAAATGAATCTTAAAAAATTTTTATAAAGAATTGCTAATGATAATAAATATGCTGTTTTTTATTTCATAAATATATAAAATAACCTATCAATAGTAAAATATTTATTCAAAATAAATGAATATTAAAAAAACTTCCCATAGAACTTTTAATATAAACAATTTCTTCTAAATTGAAGATTATTTTATTGCTGGTTATCTGATATGTTTTGTCCTTCATTGTTCATTCGAGTGTATACTTCATTGATCCCTTCTCATAAGGAATTTGAGCTGAAGAAGAGAGTCATTTAGTTCTCGAAAACAAATAATATTATATTTGTCTCACAAAATATCAAATATTTTTATAAAAATTTAAAATGTTAAATATCGCAGTTTGTGATCGAAAACAAGTTAGCATTCCTTTAATTATGATTTATTAATTTTTATTATATTCGGGTAACTAATAAAATATTGGGATTACCTTTTATTAATTTTGGTAGTTCTGATTAATAAATATTTAAAAATTTTGGAAAAGTTACGTCTGCTTCAAATTCCCCTGATAAAATGAAATTTCTTTTGAATAAAAATTATTATATTTTATAATCTGTTTCGGGTTTTCGAATAAATTATCTAATATTTCATTTTAATATTTCAATTTTCAAAACAATGCAATTAATACCATTACTATTCAACTGTGAGATAATAGCTTTTTGAGAAGTTGAGAAATTGAGAATAACAAACATTTTAGTTTTAAACTAATTATTTTGCAAATCTGTTTCGTTTCCGTTTGAATAATTTTATCAATTCCAATTAAAATAATTAAATTTTTTAATAAATTTAAAAGTTAATTAAAAATCAATGATTTATTTTATAAAATATATAAAAATATAGTTAAATGAAATAATAAAATTAATTAATTAATTATTTATATTTCGAAAGTAAAATTAATGGTTTCTGTCAACCTATTATATTTTAAAATTTATTTTGAAAAATATTAAAGTTATTAAAATAAAATATATAATACAATATATATTTTAATAACTATTTATAACCTGTAATTTGGTTCTTTAATTTATTTTAAAATATCGATTAATTTTAAATATCTATTAATTGGTGTTGTATAGATCTTATAAATTTAGATATCTAGAAAAAAAATCTAATTTATATTTTGTTTAAATTTTGCCATAAATTTATTATTATTCTAAAATTATTATATCTCCTATTAAATTGTTTTGCAAACTTTGCCCAATAATAAAACGATAATCATTCGTTTAAGGCTTATGATTGTTGATAAAAATATTTTTGCTTTAATCGAGTTATAAAAAATAATATAACGTTATTTATTTTAAAATTAATAATTTATAATAGAACGAAAATTGATTAAAAATCGTCTTTTCGGTCCTGTCCGACTTTTATAGACAAATGATCCAGACATTAAAATCTAAAAATATCTTACAATTAATTTATTGATTAATTAATTATTTAATCTTTTCGTTTTTGTTTAATAGAATATATAATTATTTTTCATTGGCGCTTATATTATCTAACATATAATTCGATAAATAACTAAATTGCGGATAATGTTTAGGTTGCAATGAACGAGCATGTCCAGGTACTTAATTCCTTGGCTTTATAAATATGTCGTATCTGTGATGATAACAAATATTTATGAGTTCACTTCGGACAAAATTGCAGTTTTGTCGCGTTTTGAATTTTTACTCTTAAATACCATTACTATACTAGTTTAAAAAATAATCACTTTATTAATCAAATTATAACAAATATTTCACTTTTCCCTATACGTTATATCATAGTCAAACTCTATTATTAAAACATCCTTACCAATTACTATCAATTATTCAAACGCGCCTTTTAAAAAATTCGAACCTAAATATATGATTTAAATATTAATATGAAAGCAGTGATAAACACAAAGAAAAACAATTTTTTTAGTGAATTACATATATGGTGTTCTTACTTCTGAATTATTACTATTTAGTGCTTCACTGCAATCTTTGTAAAATTCCTTTCGGCATCAATACTTTTATAATGAAGAACACCCTCTGGATCAAAAGTGGAAACGGATATGGACTGAACCCAAATTTCTTTCATTAATTTAAAGCATAATGTGATTTTTTGTGAAAATTGTTAAGACTTACGAATAATGCTCTTATAATGAGAATAACAAACATTTTAGTTTTAAACTAATTATTTTGATAATCTGTTTCGTTTCCATTTGAATAATTTAATCAATTCCAATTAAAGAAATTAAATTATTGTGATAAATTTAAAAGTTAATTAAAAATCAATGATAGGTTTTTTAAATATATAAAAAACTAGTTAAATGAAATATAAAAATTAATTAATAAATTATATTTAAAAAGAAAAATTAATATTTATCTTGTTACCCGTTAAATTTTTGGTTTATTTTGAAAATATTATTATAAAATAAGAATAAGATTACAATTAATAAAATCGAATATTTAATAAATATCTTTTTTTAATAATTATTTATAACCTGTAATTTTGTTCTATAATTTATTCAAAAATATGGATCAATTTTAAATTAAAATTAATGGGTTATAAATAGAAATATTACTTTTTAAAACTAACGCATGAAAATACGACAAAAAAAATGAGAACCCAGACTAATTATTATGTCAATATTGTGAAATATTGACCATATTTTAAATCCAATATTTCATTTGAAAGATAATAAATTTATTTTTTAAAGTAATATTCTCAAAATTACTGAAAATGTCAGAATTTTGATAAAATTTTGAATATTAATAGACATATTTTTTAAAATAATAACCATTTGCAATTATTCTTTAAAAATAAATAAATTAATTTTTTATTTTTTATTTAATTTAGAAAAGGAATTTTTTATAATATTATAATATAGCTTTGGACCATTAAGAATGAGGTTAGAGAAAATGCTAGTATAAAATTGATTTGTATAAAAAAACTGTTAAAAATATACTTTTAAAATACCAAACAATTATTGGTAATCTATTAGAATTAGATTGTTTATTTTAAAATAGTTTAATATATTTTTTTGAAATTGGCATAATTTTTAATTGATTAAAAAAATAAATACAATTTTATAATATTTCTTTATTTAATTAACTAGTTGAATATAAAATTTTTTAATTACCAAGTATTTTAAATTAAAACTTATTCTATCCTCAGAATTAATTTTTTGAAATTTAACTAATTCTCGGAAAATTAAGTAATTAAGACATCGAACAGGGTCTTTTATACTAAGAATAAATTCTTTATCAAATTTAATTGTGTTGTTAATCAAACATGGTAATACCGGTTATTCGAAAAACCTTCATTTTATGTTCAATTTATATTCAGTCAAATAAATGTCTATAGCTGTGCGTAATTTTTTAAAATAACATATTCTAGTTTAATTTGTTTTTTTATTAATCAAGGATTTGTTATAAAAATTTCTTTAGGATTCGTTTTTCAGTACTTTAAATATTTATTTATAATTCATTCTTTCATCAAAAATATATTATTATTTCACAATATAAATCAACTTAAAACAATTTTATCTAATAATTGAAGCAAATTAATAATAAATCCTAATATTTATAAATGTTATCATATAAAAAATTATTGATTGAATTAATAAAAATAAACTAGCTAAAATAAGGAAAAATATTTACTTTAAAGATTTTATTACATTTAAATTATATAAAATTATTTGCAATAAATCTATTGTAAAACATCTTGTTAAACATTGAATTATAAAAACTGTATTAATTACTTTTAAAAGAGTTAAATATATTATTTTAAAATACATAACTTTAATTTGAACAAATGCAAAGACATCACTATTTTTTCTCTTATTTTCAACTGTAAACCCATCTTTAGATTTTTCTTCAAATATTTTAATTTTAAATATATAATTTTGCTATACTTTCTACTGTTTTATGAATAAAATAAAACTTTCAATTAATAGAAAATTCAATAGCTTTTTTAAAACACAATTATATATTTGCTCTAAAATAACGTATAAATTTATATTATTAACCAATAAATAGTTGAAAAATAGTTGATTACCCGTCAATTAGATAATGAAAACTATAAGTGTTAAATAGTTGTTATATATTCAAAGAATTAATGACCTTTAGTATTTGATTTGGACTAATATTAACCTTGTTTCTTTATATCTCTAAGCATTAAAATAGATGCAATAGTTATTAACGGATGCTCTAGTTATGAATAATAACTTATGATATAAATGTTTAATTTTTTTTGTTAAATTACAAAAAGTACTTTTATTAGTTTAAAAAAAGAGAGAATTATTTAACCGAAACTTTCTAGTGGTAAAAATATTATTTTATCAAGGCATTAATTAATTATAAACAATTACTTATAATATGTAAGAAATTCATTTTCTGGTAGCTTAAGGACAATCAATCACTTTAAAATTAAAAAGGATAACACAAGTTAAATTGTGTATAATAATTTAAATAAACAAGGTTGAGGCAAAGCCTATAATCACTACATTTACGAGCTTCTATCAATAGAATATGATATCAAGTTAATTTATTCCAGCTGAAAATATAATCAAGCATTTTAAAAAGATTCCTATGGAAGTTAGGGTTTCCTTGTTTCTAGTACTTTGTAATTTGATATGTGAGTGATTGGCATTGAGAATAAAGCCTACCACTCCTTTCTTTCTCTATCAAAAATGCGAACTTTCCCCTTTGATAACAAAAGAGTTGGAATAAATTAAAAAATATCACAGCCGACCACTATCTTCCTTTTCTATCAAAAAGGTGAAATTTCCCCGTTACTAACAAAAAAGCTGGTCAAATGAGAAGTTTGCCTACCAGCTGTTACGTTTATTTCAAAAAGTAAAATTTACCCATTACGAACAAAAGGTTGATGGCCAGAGAAAGATATAACAGCTTACCACTCTCTTCCGTTTCTTTTAAAAAACAAAATTTCCCCGTTATTAATAAAACAGTTGGAATAAAGAAAAATATATCACAGCCTACCACTACCTTCCTTTCCTATCAAAAAGGCGAAATTTCCCCGTTACTAAAAAATGAGTTGATCTCAAGAGAAGAATTTCTAAGCCTGAACAAACTCCTTCATTTTATCAAAAAGACGAAATTTATCCGTTACTATCAAAAGGTTGGTCCCCAGAGAATATAAGAGTTTACACACACGCACGCACACTCTTCCGCTTCTATCAAAAAGACGAAATTTACCCGTTACTACAAAATGGTTGGTTAAAAGTGAAGGATATCCTAGCTTATAATTCAATTCCGTTTCTTTAAAATACAAAATTTTACTGTTTCTAACAAAAAGGTTGATCCCCAAAAAAAGGATAAAAAAGCCTACAAATACATTATATTGCTTTAATAAAAAGGCGAAATTTACCGTTAATATCAAAAAGGTTGTTCAAAAGGGATTTTTATCATTTCCAAACACGCTCTTTCGTTTCTTGCATAAAGGTGAAATTTCCCCGTTACTATAAAAAGGGTTGATCACCAAAGAAGGATATTACAATTTACCACTCCACTTCGTTTCTATCAAAAGTCGACATTTTTCTTATTATCATCAAAAGGGTAGATATAAAGGGAGAACACAGAATAAATGGGTTAACTAGTAGAGTGGGTGGGTGGCCGTTTAGAGAGGGTTGTTGCGCCGGTGGAATAGGTGGGTGGAGGTTTAGAATGGTTGTGCCTTTAGAATGTGTGGGTTGCCCTATAGGGCGTGTGATTTTGTCTAAAAATAGGTTGGTGAGCCTTATTGTTGGGTGGGTGGACGGGCGGGTGCAAAACGATTACTTATACTACACTTAATATATAAATGTAGTGAAAAACCAACAAAAAAAGAAAATCATATTAATCATATAGGGGGTATATTTTCATAATGGCCGCCAAAGGTAAAATAGGTAGTTTTATAGGTATATATGGTATTTTCTTGCATTTATGCATAATAATCACTCTAATTTATCGTATTATATCATAATTAAGCGAAAAAACTAAGAATTTAAGGGGAAAATGAATTTTTCAAAATTATAAAATTCAGATTCTAAAAAATCAATTTTACAGCTTAAAAATATAACCTAGAAACTATAAATTTTACTCTAATAATAGTTTTTATTATTTTTTCTCTTATTTTACTTGATAATTACAGCCTTTTATGTATTTTTTCTCATTATTATAAATTTAACGAATTTTTCTCGCCGATGTTTTTGGACGAGGTATGCGGCCGATCACAGGGAGGTATTTGGGCTATACCCCCCAGATAGCCATCCCTGGTAAAACTTGATATAAAACATTGTACTTAAAACTGTAATCATTTCCTTTAATTAAATTAAGTATATTCTTTCAAAAATAAAACTATTATTTAAATCAAAAATTTAAAAAAACTAATTAATTTTAATATATTTTAGTATATTCTTTTGAATTATTAAAATTTAGTTGATTTGGAAAAAAGTAATTTTTAATTAATTGGCATTTTTCTATCAAATTTACTTGTTTTATATTAAATTATTAGATTTAATTTAAAAATAATCAAAACTCTCATCGAATCATTTAAAACAATTCTATAAAAGCAATTAAAGTCATACTTTTACCGAAAGGAATCAAAACTATTGTGAAACAATTTGCCAAAATATCTAAACAGTATTTAACTAAACAGAAGTATTTTATAATTTATTTAGATTAAAATTATTTCACTCATAATGTTTCCCTTTATAAGAATTTATAAAATTAATCGATACTTTTAAATAAATGGATGTAAAGATTTACAGTTTAACATAAATCATTAAAATTAATTAATATAATTATTTGCTTTTAGGTTTACCCAAGGCAAATTAAAAATAATATTTATCTAGCTATTTAAGACCGAAACTATTGGAGTAAATGTAAGTCCAGATTTATATTTACCTCAATTTCTTATTTAAGTCCATTATTTTAATATTTTTCTTCATCAAAACAAAAAAATATTTAATATAAATCTAATTTAATAAATAATTGATTTAATAGTTAAAATATATTATTTTATATATTAAATGTTATAGATAATAATAAATTACTATTATTAGATAAATTTTATAATAAAGTCAAAATATGCTAAAATTGATTAATTTTTTCAGTTTATATTTTAAAAACTTTAGTAAAAGATTTTATTAAACAATGAATGATATTTGAAATGACTATTTTTTATCTTATATAACATTTAATATATTTTAATATAACAGAGAATTTGAATTAATAAAAATTACTTAAAAGAATGCTTTTAAATATTTTATTTTAAAAACTGTAATTATTACTTATAAAATTGTTATATATTTTTCTACAAATTAAATTTACTTTAGTTTGGTTTCACAATCGAATATTTATTTTAAAATATTTTAATAGTACGGTCTGGGTATCTAAAAATTAAAATCATATTTAGTTTGGTATCTTTGGAAAGCCTATATCACATAGAATCTATAACTAAAATTTCAAATGCAAATGACCATGATCTTGTTAATTATAGTTAATTTAAAATTGTTTTTAAAGCTTTCAAATTGAAAGATTAAAGATTATCTTATGAAATATGAATTAGAAAAATTACTTTTTTGTGAACTAAAATTGTGTTAAAAACACTTTTACATTAAATATCATTTGATACAATAGTAAATGTCATTTTTCAAATTCATAGTTCATGAAAAGGTCTTTAATCTTTCAATTTTAAAGCTTTAAATATCAATTTTAAATTAACTATAATTAACAAGATCATGGCCATTCGCAGCTGAAATTTTAGATTTAGATTCTTTGTCATATAAGCTTTCAAATGATACTTAATCTGATTTGAATTTTTATATACCCAGACCGTACTATTTAGTAAATCACAGAAAATTTTTAAAGGATGGGAACAAATAAAAGTTCATTATTTAAACTTTCTCTGTCAAATAAACTTGTCAAATATTAAATATTTAGGTTTAATTTGTGAATAATTGAAATTTTCATCGAATAATTTCCATGAGAATTATTGAAAACATATTAAGATATCAAAACTATTGTTAAACCTTTGACCAAAATATCTTAACTGTATTTAAATAAATATAATTAATTTTATTATTTTTTTCAAAATGAAACAATACCCCCAATATATTTCATTAAGAAATTACATCTAAACAACATCAAATTAATTAATATTCTTAAATGATTTGCAGTAATAATTTACAGCAGGT
>JAQFZM010002568.1:0-13213 GCA_034695785.1 Galumna obvia | reverse complement strand
TTTCATTAATTTAAATATTTTAATCAAGTTTTCTAACTTGAATTATATGTATCTTGAATTCAAAATTCTGGTCCCAAACGATTCAAGATAGGAGAGTCAACTGTATTAGGAAATACAAAAATAATTCTGAAATTCAAATGTTGTGTCAAAACATTTTGTGTCAAAAATTGAAAAAATATTTTGTTGTCAGTTCTGTGCCGTCACTCAAATTAATAATACAATTCTATAACCAAACAACTAAACTAAGGATTTGAAATGAAATCAATTGTTTTTCTCATTTTATTGAATATTATATCCGCCATAAATGATAAAATTCAAGATGAAGAGTCAGCAAGACAATTTATGCTCTTTTCCAACAATATATCATCGATTCTGTCCTACAATTCTTCAGTCGCTAATTTCAACTTTGAAACTGATATAAGTAATGAAACGCAAGCTATAAGTGTAAGATAAATTAACAAGGATAAATATTATATTAAAGATAGAATAAATTTATTATTTAGTTTGAGCTAGACGAAGAGATTGATCAATTTGACAAGTTTATCTCGTTGAGAGCAAGGAGTTTTGATTTCGAACACTTTACTGATAGAAAACTTAAAAAATGGTTTCAATTGAAGTCTGGTTTGAATTCGTTTTCACTCAAAACAGAAGAACACAAAAATGTAATTCAAATCAATTTTAAATTAATTGAATTCTTTGTTTAGTATTCGAGAATAATTTCACAGATGACGGGTATATACGGAAGCGCTACTGTTTGTGCTCTGGATAGATGTGGTCTTGAATTAGAACCTGGTATTCACATTGAAATAAATTAAAGATAATTTCTTTCAATCATTCTTTAAGATCTGACGGATATGTTTGCCTATTCGAGAGATTACAATGAGTTGGAGAAAGTGTGGAATATTTGGAGGGATAGTACGGGTCCACCCATTCGACCACTTTATAAAGAGTACATTCGTTTGGCTAATAGAGAGGCTCAAAGAGTTGGCTACATATCAATGGATGAGTGGCTAATTAGTGAATGGCAAACACAACATTTCAAACAACAAATGGAGGACTTATGGCGAGCGGTGGAACCCATTTATAAAATACTTCACACTTTTGTTAAAATGAAATTAAAGCAAAAGTATGGCAAACGTATGCCCTCTGATGGTACTATACCAGCACATTTGTTGGGCAATATGTGGGCACAACAGTGGCGTTAGTTTGACAATTGTCCAAGTTTAAATTTTGTAATTACTTTTCAATTTTATAGATAGAATATTCGATATAATCGCACCCTTTCCTGAAAGACCCACAATGGATGTGACCGACAATATGAGAAAAGAGGTGATTGAATCAAATAATCCGACAATAATCCAAATATAAGGAAATCATATTTATTAATATAATAATATTATTCGCACAGAATTATACCATTCATCGGATGTTCAGAATCGCCGAAAAATTTTACGTCGAATTGGGTTTATATCCGATGACTGAAGAGTTTTGGAATAATTCAATGTTAGTTAAACCCAAAAAGAGGACAGTCCTCTGTCACGCCAGTGCTTTCGTCTTCACTAAAACTGACTATAGGTTACTTTAGTTAAATAAATATTTAGCAAGGTTATTTTATTAATTGAATTGTGAACAACTCTCTAAAAGGATTAAGATGTGCACCGAACTAACAATGGCTGACCTCTTGACAGTTCACCATGAAATGGGTCATATCGAGTACTACATGGCTTATAGAAATCAACCAGATCAATTTAAAGGAGGAGCTAATCCAGGTCAAATAATTATATTATTAATTTAAAAATAAATTGTTAATAGCCTTTCACGAAGCGATCGGCGATACTATAGCTCTGTCGGTCTCAACTCCGGCACATCTCAACAAAATAGGACTTTTCACTGATTTGAAGGATGACTTCGAGACAACAATTAATTCCCAAATGATAAAAGCGTTGGAAAAAATAGCGTTTTTGCCCTTCGGTTATATCATTGATTTGTGGCGATGGGAAACATATTCGGGTCAAACACCTTATAATCAGTGGAATAGGCGGTGGTGGCAACTAAGACTTCAATACCAGGGTATTTCACCTCCTAACAAAAGAACTGAGCTAGATTTTGATCCTGGTGCTAAGTATCATGTTGTCGCTGCAATAACTTATATTAGGTATGTTTTAATTATTTAAAGTTATTATATTATAAATTTTTAATATTGTGCAAGGTATTTTGTTTCCTTTATTATTCAATTTCAGTTTCATAAAAGTCTGTGCTCTATTGCACAGCCAAATGTTCCTTTCCATAAGTGTGACATTGACCAAAACAAAGTTGCCGGTGCCAAGCTACTTTATGTTCTAAAGTTGGGTTCATCTAAGCCATGGCCAGAGGCTATGGAACTGTTAACCGGTACAAAACATATTAGTGTCGGTCCTCTAATTGAATATTTTGATCCTCTCCTCAATTATATGAAATATGAGATCAAAAATGAGAAAATTGGGTGGAATTCAAACGGTTTGTACTTTTAGTGTAAAATATGAAAAATAAGTACATCTCTTAACCCTTAACTTTGTTAATCACGCTTTACTTTAATACAGTTCTCATTAATATTGACTTACAAATACTAAATTGAACTAGCACTTATTTTTCACACTTTACTTTATTTGGGAAATATTTTTTAACATTTGTTTATTATTCAAAACTTCAGTCAATCATTACTTCGAAACAATGGAAACAAATCCTTAAATGATTTTATTTAATAAAAGATCTATTATTTAATGAATTAATTAAAACAATATCTAATCGGAATTCAATTTAAATTTAATAATAAATAATTTGAAATATAATTTACTTACAATTATTTGCTTTAATAGAAATTATTAAAGTTTTGAATTTAAATCTTAATTAGAGTTTGTATTTCATATTTTTGTTAAATACAATACTTATAAAAATATTTGTAATTTAATGGAAACGTAAATAAGTGTTCACTGATTTATTCAATTCGATGGCAATCAATATATAATCGAGAAATTGTTTTTCAATGGTTTATACCATTGGAGGACAAACGATAGGCTAAATACAGACACAAAAGTAAAAGGATAACACAACCGATCCTAAGACCCTTTCTCTCGATCTCTTTCCAATCTTTCGACTCATCGTTCACTACAGGAGAATGAAGTGGTTCTGCAGGACTTGCATTTTCTTCAGGGATTGGTGTAGGGATTGGACTCACATTTGATTCGGGTTCCGGTGGAGGAGTCGGGGCTTCAACTTCTTTAGGAATTGGAGTCAGGAGAGGTTCGCTCTTTTCTTCTGCAATCGATTTACTGATGTCTTCATTTTGAAGAGAAGTCAAAGGAATGGGTTCTTTTTCTTTTGGTTCAGATTTGATCTCTTCCGTAATGTCTTCTTTTGGTTTCAATTCTTCCTTTGGTTTCAATTCTTCCTTTGGTTTCAATTCTTCCTTTGGTTTCAATTCTTCCTTTGGTTTCAGTTCTTCCTTCGGTTCTTCTTTTATCTTAATCTCATCCTTTTTCGACGATTCCTTCGTTTTTGACTTTTCCTTTGATTTAATGTCTTCTTTTGGTTTTTCTTTCGATGACACGGGATATACAGGTATAGCCTTTTGGCGCGTAATTGTATTTTCTTTGACAAAAATAATTGGCGCTTCATTTGTATAAAAGATCAAATGATGACCCGCTCCCAAATTTAGGGTTCTGTTTCCTTGATCAATCTTATAGTAATCTCCGGTATTTTCGACCACAAACACAGGCATATTAAGAGAGGCAAAGGATCCGGTGTTCAGAAATAGACATCCATTTGCGGCCACGACAACCACCCAATCCCTTCCGACAACATTTCCTACTTTGAGAGCGATTTGTCTCTTTTTGTCGAATTTGAAAATAGATTCGTTTGTCTTTGTCTTCTCCAGTGGAGGTTTTGAAGAAAAGATAGACACTCCGCTCCCGATTTTGGTGTAGGAGCCCATTGGCACTCTCTGTATAGTATGTCCAAGATACATTTTTATGTCTCTTTTGCCAATAAAAAAGCCTTTCTCGTTGTCTATCGATTCAATTGATTGTAACACTAAATCAGATAATTTGTGGCAATCAATGGATGTATTGGCTGTCATTTTTTGCATACCTTTGATCTTTTCATTGGACACCATATTAGTCAAAGGATTAACATTGACAGCCTTTCCCTCTTTGAGCTGTTGGGGCTGACACTTTCTAAGCTTCATTTGTTTTGGTAACTCATTTTTGACCCCTTGTTTGAGGTGTGGATCTGCGATCGCTTTCAATTTCGAAGACATTTTCACCAATTTTTGACAAATTTTTAATAATAAACGAAAATATTGTTTACGAAAATAAATTTAAAAATATTTTTAAAACAATGAAATCTGTTTTAATTTTAAAAATTTAGTCATTTTTAAAAATATCTCAATATTTATCAATGGCTCAAGGTGTTTGATACTTGTTGATCATGATTAAATTATTAATTATATTCTGGTAATATTTTGTGAACATAAAACAAACAACCTTGGTTAATTATTGTAAATTTAATAATTATTTGTTATTTGTTTGGATAAAGTCGTGGATTTGGTTTTTAATATATTTTCAATTAAAATATTGTGAATCAATCGAAGGACAAACTAATTATGTTTTCGCATATATTTTAAGCAAAATTTAAATAAATGAATAAAATTACCAAGATTATATTTTAGCTTAAATAAATTTAATTCTTTTGAAAAATATATTATATATGAGATTATGAAAATATCAAGATTATTATTTAAAACCAATAATTTATTAGGTTTATTAGTAATAAACCTTGTAACACCGAACTATTTAGATTATTTCATGTTAATATTTATCAGTAAAAAACAACCTTGTATCTTCAAAAAATTAATTTTATTACTAATTTAAATATTAATTATAAAACAGTATTTTCTCTATTCGTGTATTCGTGGTTTGAGTTTCAGTGACCCAACCCTTAATAACTAATTTGGAGGCCAACAATATTTGAGTAAAGATCGCAAAGTTTTTCCCTGACTTTTATACATCTAATGATTGCTTATATATTATTCATTTCGTAAAGATTTAGTTCAAAAACCCGATTAAATGAACTAATTTGAAACAAACAAGTAATGAAAGTAAACGACCTTGCTTATTGGCTTAATCACATTAAGTATGCATTAATTTGTCATTTATTTCATTTTAAGAACAAAGTCTGTGACGACTGAAGACATTTATATTTGAATTTAATATTTAATTTGAATTTCATTGAATTTAACCAAAAAATGATTTTATTGTTTGCGATTTCAGTCTTTGTTTTTGGTTCAGTTTATAGCGGTTTGTATTAATTAATGTAATTTTAATTTAAATAGTTTAATGAATAAATAAATATTATGTAATATTTGTTTACTTATTTACAAACTTCTATTAAGTAATCAATAAAACCAACTTTTAATCTTGCACTTTTTAAATAAATAACCTATCTTGGTTTTGCCCTTGATTATTTTTTATAGAAACGAAAATTCCAGAGTTTGAATTAGCCGATGGACAGAAAATTCCTGTTATAGGTTTAGGAACGTCTCAAATGGCAGATGAAGTGATGAATAATATTATAAGAGATGCCATTCATGTCGGCTATAGATATATCGATACGGCATATATCTATGAAAAGGAATGGGTTATTGGAAACGCTTTGAAACCATTACTTAAGTCAAATAAAACAAAACGCGAGGAACTCTTCATTACAACAAAAGTTTGGGGAACGTATCACAAGAGATCGTCAGTCGTTAAGAATATTATTCTATCCCTCGGAAACTTAGGTTTAGATTATTTGGATCTGGCTTTAGTTCACTGGCCCTATGCTATGAAAGAGGGCACAGGAATACTACGACTCATCGATAAAAATAATCTGACTATTGGTGGGGACACCAGTATTGAAGAGACCTGGAAAGGGATGGAAGACGCCTATAGACTGGGTCTCACCAAAAGCATAGGAGTCTCTAATTTCAATTCAGAACAATTGACTCGTCTTTTGAAATCATCGGCAATAAAACCAGCGATAAATCAGGTCTTGATTTTCAATTAAAAGTTTGACTCATCATTAAATATAACCGTTTCTATAAAGATTGAAATCCATCCCTGGTTCACTCAGGAAAAACTGGTCGACTTTTGTAAAAATCACAGCATTCAAGTGACGGCATACAGTCCTATTGGAAGAGGAAATAAACCAATTCTTAACGAAACTATATTAGTGGATATCGCGGCTCAACATAAGAAAACTGTTGTTCAGGTAATGCTTCGATGGTTAAACCAAAGGGATATCATTGCGATACCAAAAACATCGAAAAAGGAGAGACTCATCGAAAATATGAATATCTTTGACTTTAAATTAAGTGACGAACAAATGAAACAAATATTTACTTTAAATAAGAATAAGAGGTTTATTCCTCACAACCAATCAATTAATTTACCGGACTATCCCTTTCACATTCCTTATTGAACACCTTGATAAGTTCAATTCAAGCACTAAAATTTATATTTAAATAAATTTAATTAAAGTCTTTTAATGTAATGTTTTAATAATTATCTATAATTTAATAATTAAATAAAATAGTTTTAAAAATGATTTATTTGATAGCA
Source organism: Galumna obvia (assembly GCA_034695785.1). Taxonomy (NCBI): domain Eukaryota; kingdom Metazoa; phylum Arthropoda; class Arachnida; order Sarcoptiformes; family Galumnidae; genus Galumna; species Galumna obvia. Next base: position 6,578 of record JAQFZM010002568.1, on the reverse strand, counting down.
TTGACTAAATTACATCTAATTGTCATCTATCATACTATCTCTTTATTTTAAAGATTTGACCATGATACAACCTTTAGTAAAGGAGAAATATTTGTTTATATGACTATTAAAGTACCATATTTATCTGAACTTGATAATAATATTTAAGATTATTAAATATCATTATCACTATATTTTCCAAATACTAAAATATATTGAATGAACTTCAATGAAGAATATTCTTCACTAAAAAGTTTGTAAAGTTTTAAACATTTTTCGTTATGACTGACATCTAGTGTCTGACTCAACAACAAAGACGTCAATTAAAACAATATTTTGATTCAATACTTTATTGAATGTATTTTCAAAAACAAATGATTTTAATTAATCACTGAATTAATTGATTTCTTTAATCATTGACCAAATTTTTGATGGACTGATGGCAGATGTGATACAAACTAAAGCACCCGATATTAGTCAACGAAGAAGACCATCAAATGGTAGACAAATCAGTGAATCACAAAACGGGTCTTCAAAGACATCTCTGAGGATCAGATCCGCATCAGTTGGTAAGCATTAATTAACTCATTGTGAGTCGTGCCATACCTTTCCCTACTTTCAATCATTTATAACTTATTCATAAGAGTTGACTCACTTTCACTGTTCGGCACTGACTCTAAAACTGAGTCAATAGTCATTCACTCATAAAACAAATATTAATTGAAATGTCATCAAAAGGGCGTTCCCGTGACTATGACCTCCGATGTCGGTACTGGGCTTTCCTTTTTGATAACCTGAACCGAGCGGTCGATGAAATATACCAAAACTGTGAAAAGGATGAGTCAATAGTCGAGTGTAAGGAAGCGGTTATGGTTTTAGACAATTATAAGAGAGAGTTCACTGCACTCATTGAATGGCTTAACCTTAACATCGACTACGAGTCCACTCCACCACCAGAACGGCCCAACTCATTGGCCTGGGAGGTCAGGAAGTCTATGCCAAAACAGATGACTTACTGGAATACATTCTTCAACAAACACTGTATGTCTATATTTGATGACCCATTCTTTAAGAAACGGTTAACCATTTTTTTAAATATCTTAACTAATGTTTGTTTTTCTCTTCAGCCGATCATTCATTGAGTAATTCAAAGATTACTAATAAAAGTGATAATCAATTGAATAAAAATGAAGAAAAAGAAAACATCAAAACAACGGATCCAAAACCTATTCCTAAAGAATCTGATGTCTTAAAGCCAAAAGTAGTAAATAAAGAAGTACTTAATAATGAGACTATGGATCAGATAAAAGACGATCAAAATTATGTGGAAAAAGACTCGAAAACAACGGCAAGACAATCGGTGGTTCAGAATAAGTCTCAGATTAAGACTTCGACTTCTAATCCATCGCTGAATACTATAACCACTTCTTCTAAACCATTGAAGTAATTATTATCTTATTTTATGTCTTAATTTCTAATAAATGAGTTAACCCAACAGTCCTTTGGCTCGAACTTTCAAATCTCGTTTGCATACAATTTCGAGTTCAAACACAACTACTTCGACAGCTATAACAACGACAGCACAGACCACACCTACAGTTCAAACTACGACAACTACTACAACAACAGTAACGGTTATACCAACAAAAAAGAGCACAACAGCTGATAATCATAAGTTTGTTTCATCAAAAGTACAGAACACTCAAATGGCCACAAATCTTACCAAAAGGACAGTTGTCTCAACGCCTAATCTTTCGCTGACAAACAATGAAAAAGTTAATAATCAGAAGAATATTCAACAAAAGGAGTCGACAGTTAATTACAAAAAGTCTGAACCCAAAACAATTCCAGTGATCAACAAAAACTTCATTAAAGAGACGAACAGTTCCAGAGCTAAGAGTGTGAGAAATAGTCAGAACTATCAGTCGAGAACACAAAACAATATACTTTCTTCACGTAATTTAAATGAAATCAATAATAAAAATAGTATTAATAATAAAAACAATAATAAGAGTAAAAGAGTGAAAGACGCCGACGGATGGGAAGTCGTGGCCAGAGGTCGACAACGCTATAAGGCTTCCCCACCGAAAGTCATTATAGTAGAGGACGAATCGTTAGTAAAGACAACGGCTGACGGCACTGTCATTGCAGTGACAGCTTCTTCGCAGACCACCGATGAATGGGACCCAATGTGTAGTTCGTGGAACAGTCAGTCCGATCAGACAGAACTGTTACGCACTCCTGGAAAGGCTATTAAATTACATGAAAAACTGTCTTCTCCTTCCAGGAAAAGGAACGCCTCTCCCACTGAATCTATTAAAAGACATGAAGAAAAACTGGCCAAGGCACAAGAGGCCAGGGAGAAATTACTTGAGAAAAAGGCGCAAAAATTCAAAGGAATTGTTAAAAAGGTATTCTTTCATATTTCAGTTTTAAAACAATTGAATTTTGGTTTACTTATCTATTATCTGCGGCACAGGTCGAGGAAATGAAAGTTCGCAAAGAGGAACAACAAATGCAATTAAAGGCTTCAATGGAACTGAAGCTACAGAGGGCTGAACAGAAACGTCAACAACAGCTCAACAAAATAGTACGCAAAGCACACGACGAGGACTCAAAAGTTAATGAAATTCAGTTTATTAATTCATTGGAAGCAAAGAATAAGGCACACGATATTCTTAGTAAAGAAAAGGGTCGCGAAATGCGATTACAGGATCTCCACGAAGAAAGACAGAGAAAGCTCGAGGAAAAACAGGCCAAAGAGGCCGCCGCTGAGGAAAGACGTAAAGTTCTGGAAGAGGAACGACAACAAAGAATTCACGAATTACAACAAAGACGTAGACTTAAGGATCAGAAAATTGAACAACAATTTCAAGAAAAAGAAAAGGAAAGACAGGAAATGGCGACACAGAAAGCATTGGATAGACAGTCGCGATTGTCGGCCATCAATGCTTTATTTGAACAAAACAAAGAAGAACTCCAGAAAAAGATCCAACAAAAACAAGACGAGAGCCGACGAAGACATGAAGAGAATATGTCACAAATCAGACAAAAAGCATTGGAATTATCAGTCCGGCGCTCCTCAAGTGTGGGCTGCGATGAGGCACCCATTTGTGAACCGTACGACACCTGCAAAATGTGTAATTTGTGTCAAGTCCTCATCAAATCTGAAGTCTTTCTCTTCGGTCATTTAAGAGGTAAATCATTAAAACTATCAATTATTTAAGCTCACCCTCTGATTATAGGGAAGATGCATTTGGATGCTATCGCTGAACAAAATGGCGGAAAAATTCCCATAAGCGAAGAGTTGGAAAACTTTAACATAAAATTTATAATCGAAGCGCCGACTGATTCCGACATGAAGTCAGTCCAGAGCTGTGATAATGAGAGACTTAAAGCGGTTAAAAAGAGGAGTAAAAAACTAAAACAACGTCTGGTGACTAAAGCTGTTCAATATGAGGCCATACATCAAAAGTCATCGACGGTTAACCCGAAAGATATTCAAAGCAATAATAAGAATAAAATTGCAAAACATCTAAAAGTATTGAAACAAATGTTAGAATTTGTGTCAAATGTTTTTATTATTCCTTAATTCAGGACTTGAATACTCTAAGTTCGGACACACAAATAACTGGTCAGTGGCCGTCAAATATGATTCATAGTTTGGAGCGAATACTTAACGAATTAGAGAAGACTTTCCGCCATAATTCGACAAATGAATCGCTTTATTTTTATTCTTTAAATGGCATCCAATTATTGACTAAAATGTTGTCCCGAATACTAAACGGCACTAAAGAGAGGCCGACTTCGCTCACGGATAGAGCAAACATTAAATTAGCGATCGTTTACGAACTGGTCTGCGCTCAACACTTGGATGTTAGCGATTATGTCCTCCAATCAAATAATATGATTGAGTTGTTGGACATTCTCTTACATCGACTCAGCGTATGAACCGTCGGTTTTATCTCTATTTAATCTTTCCTTTCAATTGATAGCTATCTGACACTCATTTAACCATAACTTCAAATGGAGTTAGATTTGATCCCGTGATCGGAGGGTTATGTCGACTTTTGGCCGTCATTTTTGACTCACTTTATTATCATTACTCGAAATTAGACGGAAATACTGACGACTGTTTGGCATTCGATCATATAATTCAAGACGTTATCAGGTATTCTATCAGACATTTGTACTGTTAGTCAATACTTATTTTGTCCAACAGTTATATTGTAAGCATAGGAATGATCGACAAATTGTCATTATTCATGTCCAGTACGAGAGGAGCCATCGACGAGTGGCCAGATTTGGCGCTATTCTTACAAAACATCATTTCGTTGTTCAGTTCGATATCAAAATTAATGACATTAAAACTTAGCGGTAGTTTTGCCGCAAAATTAGCCGAAGACGAGACACAACTAATGATAACACTGCAGATGACACATATTTGTGGTGTTGTATCACTCATTTATGGTGTGCTTTTCCATTCTGGAGCGCCCGTCCGCTCCGATAATGATGTGCCGCCAGTTATGGCCAAACATACACTCGATCTGACCCTTGAAGCGATTCGTTTCTTGAATTATGTCTCACTTTTGGATCTTTCAATGATTCAGTCAGTACTCGGAGGAGAGGGTCTATCACTGCAGTTAAGGCACATTTGTTCATATCTTCTTTGGTACTGTTCTCACAACAAGAATCAACTCTTACTCAATGAAGTGATTCTATTAATCGGAAATTTTGTTGTTCTTAATCACGAGAATCAGGTAATGATCTCTTTTTAAAAGATTTGTCCTCTTATTTAACGTTAATTGATTACTCCGGCAGACACTCATCCAATTGGGTCAGAGGCCAACAGTAGTACAACAGTTGTGTTGTTTGCCATTCGAGTACTTCAGTGATGAAAAATTATCTTTAGTTCTGTTCCCGACTCTAATCTCCTGTTGTTTTAATAACCAACAAAACAGAAATATTTTAGAACAGGAAATGTCAACACTTATGTTGTCTTCGTTTATCGAATCAACTATTGTTGGCTTACAATTGAGAGCAGTGGACAGTCAATTGAACGGAAAGACTCCTCCATTGAGTAAGAGTTTTAAAATGTTTTATTTTCTTAAAATTTGCTGTTCTCTCAGCCCAACAACGACTCACTTTTGCCAAACGTTTCCCAAAGAATCGCTGGAATGAAGCGAAGGATTACTTTGAATGTCAGTCCCGTTTTGTTGGGTAGCTTTTATTAAGGTTTGAATCAACCGGTGCTCTTAACTTTTGTTTAATATCCGCATTAAAGACTATTTAATATAATAATAGAATTTTTTTTATTTAATTAATAATTAATTCAGTATTTATTTAAAGGGCTTTTGTTTTGATGTTATTATTTGGTCTTAAAGTTTTTTAATTAAAATTTATTAATAAAACAATTTTTACAAAAATAAATAAATAAATATTTTATTAGAAACAAAAAAATGAATAAAAATTAAAATTCAGAATTAATTTTAAACTATAATTTAGTGAAAATTTCAGTAAATATTAAATTTTATAGAAATTTGGTCCTCGAATACGTTTAACGAGTTGTATATCTCGAGCCATAAGAGTGACACGTCTTGAGTTGATTGCGCAGAGGTTAGCGTCTGTCAGTAGTTCCACAATATATGTCTCTCCGGCCTCCTGTAGAGCCATAAGGGCTGCCGCTTGAAATTTGAGGTCTTCTTTGAAATCTTCAGCGATTTCTCTGATCAAACGCTGAAATCTAAGTCCAGCGATAAGAAATTCTGTGCTCTTTTGGTAACGACGTATTTCTCTTAAGGCAACGGTTCCCGGCCTATAACGATAAGGTCTTTTCTTAACCGGAGTTGACTTTTCAATTGGTTTAAGACCAAACTTATTAGTCTTTACACTCAGGATTTGAGAGATTTTGTGTTTAAACTCTTCATTATAGCCATTGGTTGGAGTTTGTGGTACCCCTCCGGTACTCTTTTTGGCCAAATTGTGTCCACTTTTCTTGGGTTTATATTTTGCGGATAATATTTGCTTTTGACGACCCATTTGTTTAACTGATAGCAAATCAATTCTTTAACTAATAATTACTAAATTCTGGACTTATTTAGAATATAAAGTCTTTGTATTCAAAGATTGGTTTTTGGTATGAAATGTCTTAATATTTTCTAATAACGGTTTTGACACAAATAGAGACACAAATAGAACTGAATTTTAACAATAAAATTGAGAGTTTAATACTAATCAATTTGAGTACTATTGTTGCCCAACATTCGAATTTGGATTCGAGATACAGTTTATACCATTTATTGTTACAAATAAATTAATACAGTAGAATCTCCCATGTGTTTAGGGGGCAAATGCACAAAAATTTGTAAACAACTCAGAACATAAACAGCAGGGAAAATTAAACTAAATTATTTTAAAATCATCTATTTTATAATTATTGTATTTTTATTATAATAATTAGTAATTAATGTTTGTTTTGAGTTATTATAATGACATTCAAAGACTTCTTCAATGCTTTCAAAAGTTTGATTAATTAATAATTTGTTGAGTAATTCAATGAATTTTTCATTGAATTTTATAACAAATATTTTCCATTAAAT
>JAQFZM010002567.1:0-13218 GCA_034695785.1 Galumna obvia | reverse complement strand
TTCATTCATTAATTTAGCGATACTTTCAATAATAAACTTTTAAACGAATATTTGGTTTTGAAATTTCAAATTTAATTTCGCCAAACGATGCAATCATTTCAATGATATTAAGTTTTGAAAATAATCTAAAAATTAAAGAAATTTGAATAAAAGAATAGAATTAATGTTTGGTTTATAAAACTTTATTAAAATACAAAAGAGTGACAAAAGAGTGACAAAAGTGATTGAATTTTATTAAATTAAGTTTAAATTTATCCAAAACTTATAATTTATTTATTATTTTTAATAATTTATAAATAATTTTGTAATTAATTCGAGTATTTATTCTTAAAAATGTATCCTTTCTTTTAATTTAGGGCTTAAAGTCTTATACCAATTCATTTTGGGTGAATTCCAATCTATAGGACATCCGCTAACATTCAATTGATTTTTCAGATTATCGGTGAGGAAGGGCTCAAATACTTGTTGTCTCAAAAAAGTCAAGTTTTTGTTGTCATTCAAATATAAATTCGTTTCTTTTCCTATGAATTGAAACGAATTTTCAGTAAAACTGTTTTCACTCAATTCATTGTCATTTAATATAATATTGAATTTATGTCCGGAATTAGTTATGTTGTGCTGAGAAAAGGCAAAGTCATCGATGAAACTTATCAGATGTCGAGAGAGATCTATTGATTTTAATTCATTCAAATAATAAAACGGTTTCTTTCCAACACTTTTAATGGACCGACACTTTTCAGTTGGTTTACAAAACAAGAGATATTTTGTTTTGAATGAATACCAGGTTAGGAGTGATATGAATGCCTCGTCTGGTATTCCTATCAATTGTGTGCCCGAAAGGTCTAACATTACAACACTCGGCAAACGGTTAATCGCATCGAATAGGTTTAGATCAGTGATGGGGTCGTTAGTCACCGGACTCTTTTCCAATACTATTTCTTTAATGAACGGCGTTTGACCTGATTTTTAATATATATGTAATAAATATTTTAATTAATTTAATGATAAGAAACTCTGAATTATGAAATCGTAATAAAATAGTAATAAAATTAAACTTATTTATGGATTATTTAAATTAAGCAAAATAAGAGTCCCTGACCTCCAAAGGCGTCCTGACTGACCCAACTCAGTTTCGTATTGTCAATGAATTCTAATCTTTCAAAATGAATGTCAGACAAGAATTTTGGCACTAATTTTGTGATCCGACTCTTCTCGAGTCTAAACACAGAAAAGTCTTTGACTTTAATATTTGCTGAAAGTTTTGTGAAGTGTTTCTGTAAATCGAAGCCATTCGGAGGGTTTTCACATGAAATTGATTTCGTCGTCTCATTACAAATACAAGGATTGACCAGTTTATGGTCCGGACACAACTCACCACTAATCAAATGAATGACAAATGAAATGAACAGAATTTGGCCTAAAATTCATAAAAATAAGAAAATTTAAAATTAAAATGAAATTCAATTTTTCTATATTTAATAATTTGAATTAATTTGACTAGTTCATTTGAATAATTAATGGGTGGTTTTAATATTTATTGCGATATCAATCAATAAATAAAAAATAAACTTGATTGAAAAATGAAAAACTTATTAATAATCAATTTTACAGTAATTTAGTTCAGTTAAGAAATTTTAAGTAAAAGTTTTTAATTTGTAATAAATCGCTATTTTTGTTTAATTTTAATAATTTAAACATTTATTACTATTAAGTAATTGAACTGAAATTTTGATCTGAATTTAGTTTTTAAGAACAAATTCAATGTTTTTGGATTAAAAGTTATCTTTTATTTCAAATCATTGATTATTTCAAAACAAATCCATTAGTAATTTGTTTATTATTTTATCCGATTTTTTAATCACTTCTTATGAAAAAGAGATCAAAATTGATAATTAGACTCTTAATCATTTATTGAACTTATTCTGATAAAATCTTAGCGAATACATTAGTGGAGACAATAGTCAAGGGTGTTTTCTAGAGTATGATTACAAACTTAACATATCAATGAGGTTTACATAAGAAAAATAAAAAATGACTGTTTACCTTGGTTACCTTAACTCACAGAACACTTTATTACAATAATTATAATTTCATACTCTTTTTGATAATTATATTTCATTTATAAGTATTACTGAAATAATTATTTTATAAGAAATTGGGTTCCCTTCAAATCAATACATCGTATATATAATATATTCATAAATTAAACCGAATATAACTTAAAATAACAAAAGAATCTTATTTTAAATTGAATTTAAGTTTTTTTAAGTTTTAGTTTTTATAATCAATTAAAGGTTAAACATTTTTCAAAATAGTGTTTCACTAATTAATACAATGGTTTATATATATATAAAAAATGTGATAAAATTTAATTTTATTATCATTTTTTTGACAATCAATTTGTGGATAAATTGAATTAACATAATTAAGAATTGATCTAGATTTATTACAATGACAATGTTCTATATAAATATGGCAATAAATTCTATTTGTTTTATGCCTATCAAGGTAATTTTAAACTCTAAATTCAATTAAACAATTGTAATCTTGCAAAAAAAATATTGATAAAAAAAGGAAAATGTTTCCTCTGAAATGATTAAGTATTAAACTTAAAATTTAAAAATATTAGTCATTATAATTATGAGCTTAAAATTAGTTATATTTTTAATGAAAATCTAAATATAAATACATTAAATAATTCATTGAAAAACAAATCATAACAAAAAACACTTATTTTCTAAAGTTTTATTAAAGTAATGAAAAAATGCAATTCATGATAGAAATGAAAATTTATTCCGTTTAGTAATCGGAGGTTATTGAGGTCTTTAAGTAAAAAGAAGTTTTGAATATAAAACTCTTCTTATAATTGATATATGAAGTGACAATCGTTAAACACAAAGTCTTTTAATGGTAATCACACTTATAGTTATACCATATTTGTATCGTCTCTGAAGTTCAACAGATTCTTATCATTTAAACATTAAAACATAAAAAGTATTAACTCGTGTCAAACGTAATAACAATAATTTGAAAAATCATCAAATGATCCAAATATTGATAAATTGGTTCATTTCAGACAAATATATTAAATTATTTCGATATACTATTTGTTAAGTCATAGTCATAGCCATCAAAAAATAATAAATGTATCAATAATTTAAAAATCATTTAATAAATAAAATGAAGAATAAAAAATATTTTCATTATTTAATGAATCGTCAAATAATTCACTTCGAGCTATAAAATGGAAACGATTTGTGTGTTGATCTTGGTCAATTTTGTATATAACTTTTTAACTGTTCTCGAGTTTATCATCTTATATATTAACTATGTTTATGGTTATCGACAAAAACACTATTTCCTTGTTATTGTTTTTATTGATTTATTCTGTAATTTATTCTTAATAATTGTGATCATTAAAAACGACTGGTTTATTGTCAAATTGATCCTGATAATCGAAATTGGCCTTAATCTTGCAAAATTTTGTTTGTTCTTTTGGTTAAACCACAAAAATATGGATAGAATAGAGTCAGTCTCTGACTCTTAATTTTTTTAATCATTTATTAATAGTAATTAAAGTTATTTATTGACTCAAATATTATCTAAAATACAAATATTTATTTAAAACTTTTTGAAAATTATTGTTAGAAAGAAATCATTCAAATTATAAATCAATGAATAAATTTTTGAAACTCATTCAATGATTACTCTATTATTTTCTAATTTGAAAAAAAAGACTTACCTTTCATTGAATTCATCGTTGAATTGAATCACTAAACAATGAGATAACAAAAAGACTGTTTCATAGAAAATAAATCGCTTTTTAATAAAAGTTTAGAATAGAATCATATAATTTATAATCAATTACTCAATACATGGGATCAAAGTTTATGGGAATTATTTACAGTTCTGTCAGTCAAGGATTCGTGTCTTTCCGGATAGAATTGATAAGATGAAAATTCAATAGTTATTTGTGCCGGAGTTTAAACAGCAAAGAATAAGTTAATCGATTGAAAAGTAAAGCAAAAAAAACATTAATTAACAAAATTTTTATGTAAAGTTTACACATTTTTGAACACAATTTCAAGGAAGGTAAAACTTATCATGATCAACTTATAAAATAACTCATTAATCACAAACTTTTTAAGTCATCAAAGGTTAAGCTGCGGTTGAATTAGTGGTAGAGTTTGTATTAATTGCAGTGGAATTATTGTCAACATTTATGGTTTCTGTTGTATTCATAGCCATTGCAGTGCTCTCCGGCATACCTGTGCTGTTCAGTAAGTTAACGCTGCAGATGCCATCAGAACAGGTCTTAATTAAATAATTAAAAGCAATTAATTCTAATTATATCTAATTGTAATTATTTATAAGACGTGAATAACTTAGAGTTCAAATAAAAACAAAAAAAGTGGAAAAATAAGGAAAAAATTAAGTTATTCTCAAAAATGAAAATTTGATTCAAATGAGTGCACAGAATATAAATCAAGTTTTCACTTCAATAAACTATTGGCTAAAAAATGTTTAAGAAATGACTAAAAACGGCAAATATTTGGTTAATATTTAGGCTAAACATCACATTATTTGAGATAAGAAGAAGAAAACTGTCGAAGATTTTGCTCTAAATTCTTAACAATTATTATGATTTTAAAATGAAAGACATAATAATTGTTATAAAATAGTCTTAAAAGAAGTTTGTTTTTGTATCTCTATTGACAAAATGGGTCGGAATTAGTTAAGAGCAGGTAGTTTTAGATATAGACGTAAATTTGCCCCTCGACTCATACCATTCACTTTCAAACAGATATTATTTGAAATGATTTTTATTGAATTGAGATTAAAATCACAAATCGTGTTGTTCTCCAATTAAAGGTCATCTCAATTGTACTTAACTTTTAGTAATTCATTGAATAATATTTGAAATTGTTTTCAACAAATGTTTGATCCAATTATTATTATTAATAAATAAAAATCGATTTATTGTTAGATTAGAGGATAATATAATAAATTTAATAAAAATTCTCTTTTGTTAATAAATTCGAAGAATTTTAGTTACGATAAAATCAAATTATATTTGAAAAGTATTAAAGCCTTTAGTCCTGTCCTCTAAATATAGTTATTATTGGTTTTAAAATTAATACTCACTCCAGTCTTAGCACAGGTAGAGTTGTCGGGCATCGACGCCATGAAAACATTGCCAATAATTATGGCTCGAATTCTCACCACTTTTTTAAAAGAAAAAAAATTAATTAATAAAAAGATTTCATAAATTTCTATAAATATATTCGTAAAACAATTTTAAAAAACTCTAAATTAAATAAAATCTTATCTCTTATTCAATTTATTGAAGTTAATTTACTAAAAAATGATCAAGATACTTACTGCCAGCATAAATTATGTTAAATTGCTGAAGGATTTGCTTCTGGCAAACGACTTGACATTCATTATCAGTATTCAACTGAAAGATATTATAAGTCATTAACAAATTAATGATACTAGTTCATTTGTTAAATATATAATTACAGCGACGGCTCCTAAATAGACGAGTCCGTCGCCATCAGTAGTGTTATCCGCACTAAAACAACTTTCATCAAATGGACTGACTATAGACGTGGTATTAGTGGCCAAAGGGGGTAACGTCTCCATCGGTGGTAAAGTCATGGCAGAGGTCTGAGCGCTTACCGCCGATAAAACTTTTCATATAAAAGAGATATTTCGAATGAAAAATATCCTGATCAAGGTACATTTTGCTTAATACCTGATAGTAGTGAACAAGTTAAATATGATAGCATTGTTAATATTATCAATGATCTTGCAATGAAAGTGAAACTAAGAGCTTAAACGTTTAAACCGAAACTATTTATTTATAGTTTAAATTATTGTTAGTCACGATGAGTCTTATAAACAATCCATTCCTCATCTCTTAGTGTACTTGAATTGGATGTCTCTCTGCCTTTACTCGAAAATATTCATTGGAATCAGATTTCAATACCAAAGTTCGTCGAAATAGAAAAGTGTGCCGTATATTAATCACTCAATCGATGAGTAATCGACTAATTGTTGTCGATTTCATTGAAATTTTCTAATTATTGAAATATTATTATCTAAATATCAAAAAGTGAATCAAATAAAAAATAAAAATAAGCATGTTAAGCCATATGTAAATACTATTCTATTACTCTATTAATCTAAAAAATTTAAGTGATTTATGTTTTTTATTATAGTATTCATTAAAATGTGTTGAATCGAGACTTTCTTCCAAAAGTATGTAATCCTAATTCATTTGATTTTATTCGTGTTATTGTTTTTTAACAAATTTTCTGCGAAATCACTTCATTTATGAATAAAATGTATGTTTAATTCAGTTGACATTCGGATAAACTGACATTTTATTACATTAAAATCAATCTAACTAGGTAATTAGTCGCATATTTCTCATAAAGAGCTTTAAATGTCACCAAAAGTCTAAATTAATAGCACTTTAGAATAAGACCAAACTATTAATACTCAAATTAAATATAGAATATATTAAGCCTTTAATTAATAGATTAGAATCACCATGCTATAATATAAGGCTAATCATGAGTGAAGTTTTCCCCTAAAGAAATGAATTTAAATTTTGAATAAATTCTCAAAATTGAAAAGTGTTTTAAATTCAGTAAATGATATCAAAAAAAGGGTGAATCCATTGATTTTTTTTCATCAAAAGTGTTCATAAAATCAAATGTGAGATCAAATTTGAATCTATTTATGAAATATTTGCACTTAAATTATGGCATTTAAACCAAGAGCTCAACACAAACACTAAAATAAGTTTTAATCTCAAAACTAGTTATTAAAAGAGAGACTTAATTTATCTCAATATCGAAGACGTGTCAAATTTTAAAAATTAGAAAAATAAGAGCAAGGTGTCAATAGAAGAATTTTAAATAAGACATAATTTACAAAATTTCCTATCTTTTTTTATAATAACAGGGTAAGAATAAGAAATTTTATAAAATACCATTAAACAAAATTATTGGCATATCTTTCTCTGGGGCTAAAGTTTGCATAAGTCAATAAAACTAATAATTGTGAGCTTGATTAATTTTTTACAATATCTTGAAGACATTATCCATAGATAATTTGGTTTTATGCTAGATAAAAATCGCGTAATTAATTCTATTTTGGAAGTAAAACATAGAAATTAGGGAAAACTATTCTTGTTTGACGACATCATCAAAAATGTAATAAACTTTATTTAAAATTTTATTTTCATTGAAAACTATTTGCTCTGAATTTTGTTGTTTTTTTGGTTTATTAGTAGTGAAAACGAGACTTAAAAATAGTTTCGATGAAAATACTTTTTCTCCTCAACGAAAAGATTTTATTTTTAAAATATAATTATTAAATCATTTTATTTATTATTCAAATTGAAATATAAATTGAATTTTCATTAATATTCTGATTGATTTCTAATTGAAAATAATGTCATTCAATGAAATATTTGTTAATAAATGATATAAGGGTTTGATATATGATTCAGTGAACAATGATTAATAAAGCAACATGCTACCTTTTTTATGATCCTTTCAATGTTTACAATTATTAAACCACTGAATCAATCATTTAGAGTAACGAATGAAAAGTTTCCACAAATTACTATAAGATGTGAATTGATTTCGGGAATTATATAAATGTTTTTCCTTTGTTTTTGGATTAAAATTAATTTTTTGGTCATAAATTCCTGACTTTTAGACTTTTAATTAATTTTTTTTACAAAACATTAATCCATTTATTGTTAGTTTTATTTCACTTAAAATTTTAAAAATGTCCTCAAATTAATTTTAAAGTTTTTTTTAAACTAACTACTCTTAGAATCAGATAGCAATAAATGTCCTTGTATTATTTAATTAATAAGGACAGCAAAATTTTTAAATGAGCATGTTGATTTGGATTCAAATGAGCAAATTGAGGCAAGTGAACTTTTTAATATGACTTTGAAGCAAGGTCTTTTACACTCTGACTCAGATGAGTTTTTTTTAATTTAATTTAGACTTAAAATTAAGTCTTGATTGAAGTCTTTTTCTTCGGAAAAACAAAACCATTTATAGAGAAATTGATCCGTAAATTGACTAAACTTTAGATCCAATTTAACGAATTGGGGTCAGAATGTGATCCATCAAAACTGAAAAAAAGTAAAATTAGAATCCAATTGAAGTAAAATATTTTTTAATAACAATTTATTGACTTATTTTTAACGAAAGTTTATATAAGAAATTATAGATTCCATATAAACTTATATATTATTCCCGCAATTAATCTAAACAATTGTTTTAAAGGAAAACTTTCAAAATTTTTATTGTAAGCTATAATTAAATTAACTTTTATTAAACGAAACAATAAATTTTGTTTAAAAATTTTCATAAAAGCCTTCAAAACCGATATTAATATAATAATTGAAGATTTAAAAAACACACAAAAAATGTTCTCAAAATTCGTGACTCAAATGAATAGTTTTATATTCAATTCAGAGTTAATGAGAAGAAAATTATTTCATTTCCACTTCAATAGTGACCAAGAAATTCAAGTTTAAAGGAGTATCCAGGAAGTATCCAAAATTGACATTAAATAATCATGATTGGATTTTTTTCACCAAGGTGACAAATTTTTTGTTGAAAATATTGGGGGTAACTTAAACTTTATGATAATACCTTGGTATTATAGCCATCGGGCACCACTGCTTGTGTTACTATTTTAATGTTTTCCTCGAAATATAAAAATAAAGAAAACTTCACTTTAAGTATATTTTAATACCGACTTTAAAGCGATATTTTATATTAAATAAGAATTAATTATAATTAGTTTTAAATTCATTTAAAAATAAATAATAAAAGTCTTCTCTTTTTTATATTTCTTTATATGAATTTATTCAGTGCTATGAATATAATCACGTCTTAACAATAACTGAAGACATAAAACATCAAAACATCATTTAATGCCATGAATTGACTCTCACTTCAAAGACTAAATGATTATTAAATGATAATAATCTTTGAAAAAAAGGCATTGAAAAAGAAAATATGTTTAAGAATGGATTTTCAATATTTAATTCAATTCTGAATATTTCCTTAAAATAATAGTTAAGAACAAAAGTATTGATAACTATTTTTAAGAGGATTTTAATGTTTGAAAAATGATTTGTAATAAATGTATAAATGTATGGATTATTATATTATTTTCATTTATTTTTCAAATTCACTTTTATCGAGACCTTAATAATTGTCAATTAATTTGCATACGATTTTCAAACTAATCATATCTTTTGAAAACATAATCAAAATTTAAGTGTAATTATAATAAAATTAATAGTAATCAGTGATAACTAATCACTTAAAATGAAAGTCTTCTAAACCTGACTTATGATTCCGATGTTATCTTTTCAGGTTAATATAACTTATCGTATTATTGAAAGTATAATATTAGGAAAAGCGAAAAGAAATGTCCAATTTTGATATGTAAAACTGATTCCTTGAAATTTCAGCAAGTTCAATTAATTAGTTACAAAATTATTTCGTAAGCTACAAAGAATATATTAAGCTAATTTTTTTAAGCAGCTTCCTTAAAATGAATTTACTTAAACATATAAGCATTTTTCAAAAAAAATTCTTTTGTCTATAAAATTTAATTGAATGAATTTAGGTTTTATGATCTTGGTGAAAATAAAATCATTATTTCTTTTTATTTTAAACGTTTATTCTGTCTAAATATTTCTATTCTTTTCTTTTAACGGAATATAACTTGGTTTATTTTATTATATGTATAGCTGGGATGACCCAAACACTCCACAAATTTGGAAATAAATATATTTAAGTTAATCAATAAAATCTAAATTCAATAAAAAATTTCCGACATAACATTCTGTTTTACCTAATATTCTATAGTATTGCTTCAGAATCTCTCTCTCTCTCTCTCTCTCTCTCTCTCTCTCTCTCTCTCTCTCTCTCTCTCTCTCTCTCATACGTTATATAACCAAAAATTGTATTCGAAATAAGTTATGTGAGAACTACTTCTCAGGTATTGTGCACTAAACTTATAAAGTTGAGACGTCTTATGGGAAGACCTGTCATGTAATGAGGAAACAATTTTTTCCTTAATTTTTAAGATTAATCTATTTTTCAGTTAAACTCCAATTAAGTGATTTCACTAAAAACTACTGTAAATAAAAAAGCATACATTCGAAGAGAATTTTAACCTTAACTTTAACTTCAGTTTTAAAAAATTTATTTGACATTTATTTAATTAATTTAACTTTTTATAGTTTTTTTTAAAGAAAACTATGCTATCTATTGATCTGTAGATTAATTGTATATTAAATTTCTAATTGTTTCCAATAATAATTTATTAATTGATCAAGGAAAAATAAAAGCCAAGCCTATGATTTTGGCGTTAAGAAAGTATACTATAGATTCATAATTAATCGATTTTTAAACAAAATCATTCTATTAAAACAAATTGTAAGAAAATTGGCCTCGAGTATAAAAAGTTGAGGGAACTATTGATAGCAGAGGTATTCAAAGCATCCCTTTTCACTTCCGTAACTTCGCTTTTGAATAATTGACTCTAAAATAATTAATTGTTTTTCACTTTTAATAGAAAAGAGAAACTGATGTAACAAATTATAAATCGATTGAATCAAATTTGAACCGAAACTGAAAATAATTTGTTAAGCATTTCGTCATTTTGTTCGTCGAATAGAAATAAAAAAAAAAGATAGAAATCTAAAACATTTTCTTTGAAAAATTGATTTAATTCTCTTTTCATTGATTTCCGAAAGCAATGAATAAATAAAACGCGGTTTGAAATGTCTGTCAATACAACAGCAAAACAATTGATAACATATTTTCTTAACAAAAATGATATTATCTTTCGCTCAGTACTCATATTATGGAAAATATTTCGTTTACATATCATTCATTTAAAATATATTTTTATTTTAACCTAATTTTTGCCAAAACTTTTGTTTCATTTGAATTTCATCCAAAAGGCCTTTTGGGGGTCTGTTTCGCAACACAACTGTTATTCATAAATATCTTATTTTTCACAAATCTTTGTATAGAAATCGAGGAAAATATTATTTATATTTCAGTTGAATAAGTTTTTAATACAATATTTTAGTAAAAAAATCATAAGATTTATGACAAAAGCATAGAATTTGATGAAAAAAAGTTAAGGAATCAGTAATGCGTTACATACCATAAACCACTCATTACTTGTGTCGTCAAATATAAATTATATTTATGTAAAATTATATGATTTTCTTCAATAAATATATAAAAACTATTTGCATATGTTTTTCGTTTAGACGGAGGCCTTCACTATATGATTAACGAGCAGGATAAATTGCTAAATTAAATAAGAGCTATTACATTTTCATTGACATCATTTGGGAAAAAAATTACTTTTCAGTGTAATCTGTGTTATTCCCATATAAATTTGGGAATTCTCTTTATAACTTAACTAAAGTTAACTTGGTTTATTTTATCTTATATTAGAAATGTGGACGAATTGAAATAAGTTTTCAAATTTTTATCTAATTTTCACACAATTTTGCAGTTTTTCCTTTCGTTTCTTTTTTAACTTTGAAATCAATAATTGCAAAGAAATGAAACTTTGTTTTCAATAAAGTTTATCCTTTCTCTTTAATGTCCCTCATTTCAAAAATTGACTCCGGGCATTTATTTTTATTTCATGTAAAACCACGGTTTTGTTAAACTTATAAAAAATTTATTATATTTTTTGAGCGAATACTTACTTTACATTCAATTAAAAATTAAATGAAAGTTTCATTTTATTAAAAAAATTGAGTCAAAAAATAATTATAAAATACTTAAGTTTTAGTAATATTTCATGAGATAACTGTCGGAACTTTTATAGGATATTAACTTTTGAGATAATCTTTTAAAAAATTATAGATTTGACACAACTATCAATTGATTAACTCATTCCCTCAATCATTGATTGTTAATACAAATTCATTATTCAAATAATATTTAAACTAAAAATTTAAGATTCATTCATATATTCAAATACAAGATTTTATTTTTAACGGAAACCAATGAATCCAATGAAATATATAGCAATCATTTATTACTTATCACTGATTTAATCTCTCATTTAATTAAAAGTCTAAATTTGCCAGATCAATTTTGATATATTTTTGAAGTTTTGATGAACCAAATAAAAATTTAAAGAGTATTAATAACCATTTTTAGGGGATTTCTTAATGCAATAATAATTTATTATTACTTAGATTCGGAACTTTTAGGAACTTAAAGTGCGCGCTTGAAAATATAAACAATAATTGATAGTCATTGGTCAGTATCTTTTTATAATAGGGTTTGATCCTGATACAACGTATACTTAAGGTGAAATATTTGGATTGACCAATAATTAAAGGGTTTATTTTTCAATATACTTGGTTATAATATTTAGGAATGAGAAAAAATAGCTTGAAAAAGCCTGAAAAAAGCCTGAAATAAGCATAAAGTTCCGAATGGAAATTATATCTCATTAGAATCTCATTTACAATATTAAAAAATATTAAAAAACACCCCAAACACGTGACTTTTGGCTATCTCTGCTTAAAACCTGGAAAATAAAGGGTGATTCGGAAATACCTCTTTAGACCGAAAAATATTATGCCCTTTACAGAGTCAGATGACCCTCTCCAGAAGGAAAGAAGAAAAAAGAGAAAAATTGACAAAAAATCTATAAATAGCTGTAATTTTGAGGGAAATTACAAGAAAATCTCATAAAAATGCATAAAATGGTAAAATCGTCAAAAATATTAATATAAATATAAGTATAAAATTTTTTTAAAAAATAATTTGTGTCATAAACTTACTCTCAATTCTCGGGAATTTACTAAAATTAGATTTTTGGCAAAAATTCTTAGTTTATCCATTATTTTTGCGAATAAAATATGATTAATTGTATTGGTATATGAGAGATGTGACTTAAAAATGACCTTATACACCTTATATTTTAGACAATTCATTTTCAAAATAATCCTTTATACCAGGGATGGCGAAAGGACCGAGTCCTAGGGGGGGTATTTTGGCAAAATTCCCTACCCTAGACAAAAAAAATGCCAACAGACCTAGTGTCTGTCCATAGACGCTAATGTTAAGGTTCCCAAACTCCTAGGGGGGGTATTTTGAAAATTTTGCCTTCTAG
>JAQFZM010002566.1:0-13230 GCA_034695785.1 Galumna obvia | reverse complement strand
TCTTTGATTTTTTAGTCTTAAATATGTGATAAGTATTTATATATTTTTCAATAATTTTTTAATTATCATTAGTTAAAAATTAAAAATTAATTATATAATTTAATTATTTTTTAATTTTTTGAGAATTCATTTAAATTAAATACAAAAGAATTAAATGAAATTACTTATAATTGTAATAAGAAAACAACTAAAAATAATATCGAGAAACTTTTATTTAATTTAAATATAAAGAATAAACAAAGAATTAATAATTAAATTCAACGTTAATTAATTAAATATTATTTAATTATTGTTTACAAAGAAAAATATTAAATTAATTTCAATTTGTTCTACAATTTTGGTGGATTTGTTAGGATGAGATTCGAATGGTTTATACTCCCAGTTTCTGATATTATTTTATATTTTAAATCTAATTACAAAAATACCAAATGTTAAAATATAATTATACTATACTAATTATACTAATTATAGTATAAACAAATACTAATTTTCATCAAATATTTATTTATGTCTGATTTAATATAAATGTCAATTTAATGAAAACTGTTTTATATGTGAAAAGATAATGATTTTAAATCTTATATATCTATGATTTCAAATATAGAAAGATATACATGAAGGGCCTGGAAAGCTCAGTTGGTAGAAAATTAGGTTTAGTAGTCCCAAAGATTAAGAGTTTGATTCCCTGTCCAGGGGCAATTTTTCTTAAGTTTCTTTATTTAAAAAATTTATAAATTAATTAAAACATAATTAAAGGTTATGATTTTAAATTAAAGATATAAATGAGCAAGATTAACTTTATTCGTTTATTTGATTTTTATAATTAGAGTAAACAGTTTCGTTCATTTTATATTAATTGGTTTTGAAGAACCAAATACTTGAAATTGTTTACATTCAATCCAATTATGAACGACTATCGGTAATATTCTCTCAAAAAATATTAGGGAAATCCTTTTCTGCTAAAACACATAAAAAACCAGAACCAAACACAATATATAATCAAACATTAAAAGGAATGTAATTGAAAAGTATTAGTGTTATCTGAATTCGGAGGCATATCTGGACAGAGAGGTGTATGTCGTCAAGCCTTTAGATGTGTTCCGTAAGTTTGAAATAATTTTTATTTGAAAGGACAGACAAAATCTGATAAATTAAGTGATTATCGCACAGAGTGGATCTAATTCCAAGACACTGATTAAAAGAGTATTTTTAATAATAAACAGTTATATCACATCGAATGTCAGTCCTTAAAAATGTCAAAATAACAAATAACAACTCTATCACAAAATCAAATAGACCCAAAAATAATTTATTTCATTTCCGGATTAAAATATTTAATGTAATATGCAGGGATATTTTTTGTTATTTTCCATTTGAAGGTCATAATTTATTAAACTGAAAGACTATATTTCTGATCATTTAACTAAGCACAATCAATAAATTAATTAATTTTAATTAAAAATATAAGTTATAATAATTAAGCGAAAATTAAATTATTAATTTATTTATGACAAATTTGAAACCAAATGAGTAAATTTCAGATAAGTTGAATGAAGACAACAAACAATTTACATGGTAATTCAATAAAAAAATCTATAAAACTATAGATATAATTAAAATATAAATTTTTATATAAACAACAAATAAATTATTTTGATTTAATGTTTGTTTAAATTTAAATAACTGTAAAAAATTAATAATTTAGTATTTGTTATTGATTTAGCAAAACTTTTTGTTTAGTTTGAAATTTGAGACAATTTTATCAAATATATTAAAAAAAAGAATTCATCTCTTTAAAGGTAAAATTTATAAATTTAACAGCTTTTTTTATATTTGATTTCTAATTAATTGAATTGAATTAATACTTAATTCTGTTCCAAATACGTATCGCTTGATTTGTGGGACGAATCTCTTCATTATTAAACTTTATTCTTAAAAATGTCCATCTCTTCCACGAATATCTCCACTCAACAAACCGTTCAATTCTTCATAATATGATACTCTATACCATTGATCCCAAATGTCGTTCCGGTTATAGTAAAAACATTAATCTTTATATCTAACCTCTGTGACTGTTGTTCCTGTGTCTGACTAAAATTGCTGACTGTCCGCCTTCTTCTCTGAAGAAAGGTCCGCCATATTTTGATGATATGTTTTTCCATTCAGTGTTTGGCCACAAAGTTTTTGGCTCTGATTGAGTCGAGATATGAATATAAATGAAACCAATCGGAACGGGATTTGATTTGAGTTGAGTTATTTCTGAATCAGATTTTTGTCTATCAATTTGTCTTTCATTTAATTCTGCATTTAATTTTTAACGAATTTATTTAATTTGTTTTCTGTTTTTCTTAATTAAGTCTTTATTCTAATGAATTTATTTTAACCATATTTATTCATCTCTTTTCTAATAATATATTTTGTATCATAATAATAAACCATGTTTGTATTAACTCACATAAGATACCTGCCACTATTCTTTTTAGAACATTTTTCATCCATACATTTACCATAAATTGGGGTTTCTATTGAAATTATGATACAACTATGAATTCGTCTCTAAGAGTTTATATTCTTCTTCTTGATATTTCTCGAGGAGAGGCCATTGAGAAAGCTCTCAATTGATACCGTACTTTATATATTTATGTTTACAATTAATGAATAATCAGTAAATTAAGTGATTAAACGCTCTCATTTTGAGGGCTACGCACATATCGCCAAACATCCCTGTATATTAATTAAAATAGTATTCAATTTGAAAAATAAACATTTTTTAGTCAAATGAATAATATTTAAAACATGGTAATAATGTAACTTTAATATTCTAGGGTTACTGAATGATGCTATTGAATGAAATATACTAAAACTTGCTCATTATTGTAAAGAATTTCATAAATAATTTATTTCTATCTTTTCTTTACTCCATCATTTAATTTAGACTTTTAATGTTAGTTAAATTATTAAGGGATATAATAAAAATTATTCAAAGAATTCATTGATTAAGGACAGAACTAAACAGTTGTTTACACACAAAGAAATGTCTGTTATGTCATTCACTGATTTTTCGTCTTCATTGAAGATTAAATTTATTTGATATGTTTATTTAAAAATATTTTTTTATAAATATTTTCAAATAACATATTTAAAATTTTTTATTCATTGAATACACAATAAATGAGTTCGACCTTAATTCAAATGATTTACAAAATAATTGTAATTCACGTCACTTCAATTCAACTCAATATTCTAATTAAAAGAAGTGTCTGTTATGTCATTCACTGACTATTTTTGTTATTGTAGAGAACTCGTAGGTCTATGGTTTGATTGTAGTGCTCAGGACTAGAGCATAAGATCGGTTCGGTTCGGTTCGGACTCGGTTTTGAATCAAAAATCTCGGTTCGGTTCGGATCGGTTCAGACCTTATGGAAAGTCGGTTCGGTTCGGTTCAGAACAGGAGATCCGAAATTTTTCATGATTTATGTCCTTTAATATAAAACTGTAAAACAAAAGGAAATTTTTAATTTTTTTGGTTTATGAGTGAAATTCGATTCACATTAAATGCATATAAAATCACTTTAGTAGTAATAAAATCAGACACATAGGCAATACATTCTTGTCTTTCAAATATGGATCCCTCTTAAACACAAATTGATATCAATTTGATTAGTAATTTAGTTTAAAAAAATTCGGTACATTTCGGTTCGGTTCGGTACCATTAAAATGAGGTTTGGGTTCGGTTCGGTTCGGGTCACGCCTTTGAAAATTTCGGTTCGGTTTGGATCGCCAAAAATGGTACCGATCTTATGCTCTACTCAGGACATGATATCTTTGACTTTAAACAAAGGAATATTTAATTTATTGAAATTATATTTATTTTCTTAATAGTAACCTAATATTCAAACATTTAATACTAAAATGATTGCAAACCATTTGTAATGAAAGAATACAAATTATTAAATTTTTAATTAAGATTTTTATTATTATTTAACATTATTTATGAAAAATAAATAAAATTTAATGTCCTTAAAAAATCTTTTTAAATGCAGAAAATAATCATTTGGAGTGTTATACCAAAATAATTTCATTTAAAATTTTAGTTTATTTTTAAAAATAATTAGAGTAAGAATTACAATTTATATATTTTATTAAATTTGAATTTACATAAAATATTCTAGAATTTTATCGAAAAATTTTATATATTAAAAAATTAATCTCAAAAATAATTATATAAACAAATATTACTTTAAATTTACAATTGTACCATCAGAAGACTTTCAAATGTAATCCAAATTTCATTGAATACACAATACATGAGTTCGACTTTAATTCAAATGATTTGTAAAATTATTGTAATTCAAGTCTTCTTCAAAATTTTAAAAAATATATCAAAGAATATAATTTACGAAATAAATACTTAAAAGTCGGTCCCAAAGACTGTGAATTAATTGAATGCAAAACCAAAACAATAGAATTCCCTTGGGATTACAAATGTCAACGTCAATCGACTTATTACTCGAAAAGTCCTGTTTGTGACACAATTCAATAGATGTTTAACTTTAAAGTAGGATCTGTTATGTCTATTCACTGATATTTGTGTTATTGTGGAGGACTCGTTGATCTATGATTGAAGTGCTCAGGACATCATAATATTGGTTTTAAACAAAATAATATTTAATTTTTTTGAAATTTTTGAAGAGTGGTTCAGTTTTATGAAGTAATGTTTTTATGAAATAATTTTTAAAACCAAAAGTAAAGAAAACTATGGAAAATATAGATCAGTTTTATGAAAATAAAAATTGTAATCATTGAAATAAAAATATTGAAAATTTGGAATACATTTTTTTTGATAAATATGCTCAAATAAATTATAAAAATTATAAAATAGTTACAAAATAAAAAGTTAGGTAAAAAAGATAAACTTTTAAGTGATTATAAAATTAAAAGTTATTTGGTGACAAAGAACATTATGATAAATTCAATGAAATGCACAAAAAAATAATTGTAAATACATTTTTCATTAAAACATACAAAGATAACTGATTTTTTAAATTAATTGATATAATTCTTTATAATAAACGAATAATGAATAAAATACAAAAATTTCCAATTTTATTAAGCAATAGGCCTTATGAACTAAATTATACATTTCATTCACTTTATAAAATTGGTATGTGACTGTATATAAATCTTTATAAATAATCCACAAATTTACTTATATTTTGTAATATAATTTGAATGAAAAAATGTTATAATTAATGTTTTCTAGAAAAAATAAATGTGACAATATTACCTTCCTGCTTGTTTTTTGTGATAAATTGTCAAATATAATATATTGCTCATAAATAATTTGATCTAGGTTAAAGTTAGAATATTTAGAGAGAGAAAATTTATGAGTTGTTTGAAGTCTAGTTTATGAAAGAAATTTCCATGAACATCCAATAATTAAATTTATCGTTTCATAAATACCCGTATAAATATTCAACATATCTAAATTTTATTACATACAATTTTGTAATTTAATGAGTTTTCTTTGAGTATTAAATGTGAGAATACTTCATTGATAGATTAATTCTTGATATATATGGCAAATATCTCAGCCAATATTGGTGTTATGATATAAATAATAATTTTTGAACTTTATTACAAACTTGTAAACATTTGAACACAAAAGAAATAAGAATTTATTGATTTAATAAAAATTTACAAATTATTTGTTCTAAATTAAATTTAAATATGGAAAAAAAAGGAAAATTATTGAAAAGTTTGATACTTTTGATCCGATTTTTTAAAGGTTAACATTTATGAAGAGACGACAATGTATAAACAAGATGATTTTAATACTTTTGAAAAGTTTGTTATCATAAATTTCCTAATGATTTTATCATTTAATGATTATATCAACAAAAGAGTAAAACGCAAGTGTCTGATAATTAATAAATAATAACCTTGTTGTTAATTTTGTCTCATACATTATATTGCTTTTATTTACTTGACATTCTCTGATTTAACTCATCTACTTATGAGAAAAGCAGGTTATCTATTCTTAATTAATAGTTTTGCGTTTGTATTCTCTCCGTCATACCGTTGCAGTCAATTCACAATAAAAGCTCAAAAAACAGATAATTATAATTAAAAAATATCAGAATATAAAAGTGTAGACATTTCTCTTTCTTAACAAAGAATTAGAATAAGTGAATTTTTCTAAACTTGAAGAAAGGCTATCGGTTTCTTATGTTTGAAACTATTTCCGATGACATCATTTCGTTTCGTTGAATATCTATTACTCTCTATCGCTAACTATTTATTAATTATAAATTCTGTTAAAAGGATTTAAATAAATTTTATACTAAATTTTGAATATTGAAATCAATCTATTGGCCGATTCATTCAGTCCTCTTACACCTGACCACATCAATAAAAGGAAAGGACAACGATCAGTTACGAAGAGTTGTGCTTTGTGACAGTGAACATTTGGCATCGGTTTTTCACTGAGAGTCACTTAACGTTTTCAGTCATCGACTCTTCAGTTTTAATTATTGCGATCGGTCTTTTAAAGATGTTTTAATTATTTAGTGTTTTATTAAATAACAAAAATGTAATCTCACAAAAGATTTGTTTTTAAATTTATAAATAAATAGAATTTATATTTCGATTAATCGTGTGTCCATTATTGGCAGAGAAGTGATCGCCACTCGGGCCTACAGCGAGTCATACGTCCTGCAGAAAAGGTCTTCAACACATCACGGGGTTACAGATATTTATTTAAATTTGGTGTGAGGTATAGTAAAATTATTTTATTGTATTTAAGAATAAATTGTAATTTGATAATTAATTCCAAAAATCTTATTTCTATCCTTATCTCTTTTTAATATAAGACAAAATTTCAAATTTATATATTTAATATTCGAAACTAAAATGATAATAAACTAAAATCCAAAAATGCATTAAACATTGTCTATCGATTTGAATTATTAATAATTGATATTCACAAAATAAATAATTAAAATATACCGATGTTATTTATTTGTTCATTTATAAAATAATATAATTTCTAACTGAAACTCAATAATAAAACTGACTTTAAATAATTATTACTTTTATTGCAATTATTTTTTAAATTATTTTATCTAAAATATTTAATTTTATAAATATTTTAATAAAAAGAAAAAAAGATTAGCGAAAAAGACAATTCATAAATTTTAAATAAAAATGACTGAATTATTATTAATATATAATCAATATTTAATAAAACTGTAATTTAAACTCTAAATAATTTTAGAAATAAACAAAATATACAAAATATAATTTTGGGCGTGCTGTCGGTACGGAATTTTTTTTGCAAGTTCAAATTTATAATAAAAACAAAATTTTAACCAATACTAACTACATTATCGAGAATTTTCGTCATATATAATTTTATTCAATAATTTAATTTTGATAATAAATGATTCTTTATAAAATAATTTACTCTATTATAAATTAAACTTGTTAAACACTATGGAATGGATTTTTATTTAGTATACCTACCTGTATGTTAAGTATATATTGTTTTTTATTAGTCGTTATTAAACAATTCAATGAATATATGGATTTCTTAAAATTATTATTAAAATGTAAATAAAGGTTTTTATATTTTATGTTTTATAAGTAAAAAAATGAAATAAATGAAAATGAAATGAAAATTAAATGAAAAATAAATTGTTATTTCTTGCATACTTGGCAACTTCTCATACTTGGTCATGTAATTTGAAGAAAATAAAACCCTGGTTAAATTATTTAAAACAAACTGATTCCGAATCTCGAGTTAAAATTTGCGTATGGCATTTTTTAGCCGAGAAATCCATGACCGAATTTATTGAAAGATTTATCAAAAAAGCTTTTAAAAGTAAGCTATATTTTAAACTTTGAAATTTTTGAAGATTTTTCTGAAAATTTATTTTAAAGTATCATTAATTAATATAAATATCTTATAAACTGTTATTGGTGAATTGTATATATAAGGTATCAATTTATTAAAGGGAATAAATTAAATGAACTTAAAAAATTGTGATAATTAACATGATATGTTAAAATTAAAAACAATATTTTCCAAAATTTATAAATATATTTTTCCAAACTTTAAATATAATCTTTAACAAATTATAATTTTACTAGAACTTTTAAAATATTAAATCCATATATCTTTTAATGAGATTTGATTAAAATAAAGCTAAATAGGTTATTAACAATGACAACTTTATAATTTAAATATAACATTAAAAATAAATAAATTTAATCATTAATTGAAAACATTGTTTTCGGTTTTAGTAAAAATAAATTTAAAAATATTTTCCAAATAACCAAGATAATTTAAAAAAAGTATTTGCTTATTAAATTTTGCTAATATATATTTTCTTAATCTATAATCATTTTTGAAATATAACCCTAAAAATTATATTTACTTAATATTTGTTCATTTATAGTGCACATCCTGCACACCTCTGACACAAACTTTGAACGATAGAAATATAATAAAATGTTAATATATATGGCATTAAATCAAAATAAGATAAAGCATTTAGAAATTAAATTTTATTTGAAGCTATTTATCGAAATAATATTGTTATAAGAAATTAATAACTTTATTGATTAATTTTGAATATTTCCAAATGACTTTTATCAGGGATGGCCAATGGAATTTCTAGGGGGGTTATTTCAAAATAACCCCCCCCCCTAGAGCGAAAATACGGTACTGTATAGTATTCACAGTATCTCTAAATGTGAACTTAAAAGTTGTTTAAAACTGAAAAATATTGAAAATTTATTTGAAATATTAAGGAATCCATGCCTTCTTAAGAATATTAATAATATGTTTATTTTGATTGAAATTCTTTAAAATATTATTAATTAAAAGAATATAAAAAGAAATTAATTTATGTTTAATGACTATTAATTTGTTGTTTATAAATATTATTAACTAATTATGTTAATTTTATGCAATTTTATGTCCTAGCACTAAATCCCGAGATTTTGACCTCAGAAGTAACTGAAATGCTTTTTATTTCTTATTACAAATGTCATAATAGACAAATTAGAAAAAATTAAATAATCATATTTAAAATTAACTAGAAAAAGTTTGAAAAATAACTTCATGTTCAATTTTTTAATTTAATTTTTATAGATTATTAATAAAAGATTTGCTATAATTATTCTTGTTCATTGCAATATTTAAAAATTATTTTAAGAATAAATTACAGATTTTAATAATATATGAACTTAAACTAATGAATTAATTATAAAGTTTTAAACTAATTTTTAAATTTTTTTTATAAAGAAAATAATAACACCTTGATAAAATTATTCAAAAAATGTTTTAAATACATTTATATATTTGCATATTTTAAAAAATCAGAATTTTAATTTAGAAATTCATTAAGTTAAATGAAGTTGTCTTTTAAGTTAAAAATTAACCAAAAATTAATCAGACTCTTTATTAGATTTTGATTTCACTTGCATATAGCACAAATAATATTGTGCTATCATTACAGTTTTAAGTCAATAATAAGTGGTTTATTGTGTTTTTTATTGATCATACTTGAATAAATTATTTGTTTGGGATAGAACTTGTTTATTATTACTAATAAAACTAAGAAAACAATTAAAATCAATATTTTTTAAATAATAACCTGACTTAATCATGAACTTAGGGAATTGTACGTTATTTAAATGAAATATAATTTTACTAGATAAATAAGGTAACCTTGTTTATATTTAAAAGTGTATTTAAAAGGTTTTAATATTTTTTGAGAAATATTTTAGCAAATATAAACAAAGATAAAAAAGTCTGAATTATTTGAGTGATTGTAATGAAGGCATAAACTTCGACATCAATTAGTGCCCAATCATTAGATCTGTTCGTATGAGAGAAACATTTCAACGCAATAATCAGTGAATAGTCAATGGCTATGAAGGAAAGGTATAACTCGAACGTAAATTTTTAGTTCAGTCCTCATCACAATTGGATGGCTGTGCAAAATGCAAAACAATTGGTGGGAGAAAGAAAGAAAGAAAGAAAGAAAGAGAGAGAGAGAGAGAGAGAGAGAGAGAGAGAGAATATGGGTTAGAGAGTTCGGTTTAATTCTGTTCCTTCAACTAATGTTAATAAATTGTTGTTCAGAATGAGTTTTATTCTGAGCCCAACTTCTTTTCCCAGAAAATTGTTACCCTTAAAATAAAGATTTTAATGAAAGGTTTCTAAATGTGCAATGTGAAAACTACGTTTAAGCTTCAAATAGCTAAATAAGCATTTTAGAAATTTTTAGAAATTATCCTGTTTAATTTGTCAACAGATATTTAAGTATATATAATGAAATCTTTCTAGATATTCAAGGATAAAACTCAATAAGTGACTCGATAAGCATTTTATTAATAATTATTAATCTATGAAAAAAACCCTGACAAATATCTCAGCAGATATTTATGAATGATTAAAAACTAAGCTTCAATGACTAACGTTTTATAAAAATGATTCCTCAAATAGAAAACTTTAATAAATATTAACTAGTTTTTTCTTTCATTATTTATGGTGAATTTTATCACGTTCCGTTTTAGAGATTTAATCTTTAATCTTCATTTTAAAAGTCCCCATTCTGCATATAATTCAAAAATGATAAATTGAAACAAATTAACAAAAATGTAAACAATTTCTCGTTTTAGCCAACACTCTTAAGGATAATTTATAGATAAGATATTAATAAATAATCCATTGGATTGTTGGCTTAAAATTTGAAGTTGCTTTTATTTGAGTTTAAATTTTTTTAGAAATGTTCTAAATTCAATCTTTGTTTCAAAAGTATAAGAACTCTTAAAGTCATGTTTATTTCTTTTTACACAAAAGTTTGGTTTTAATTTGAATTTCTTTAAAATTATTTTGTTTTATATTGATTTTCATTCACACCAATAAATACAAAGTTCAAAATATTCAAATTTATTTAACAAATTTATAAATTTCAAACTTTGCTTTTATTACTGACAAATAAGTGCAAAATTAATCTTACATTAAAGCTCTTAACACTAATTTGACCTGACCAATTTCCCGTTAACAGATATTCATTAGCCATAAATGATTTCCCAAATCTAATTTTTGAAACCTAAGCTATTCAAATAGACCAAGATCATTACTTTTGAGCAAACGTGTTTTCTACTAAGAAGAACCTAATATAGTAATTTTTATTTACAATTTGAGGTATCTTAGGGTGTGTCAACCAAAGTAAGTGTTGTTTAATAGATAATATGATAATTTACTTAATTCTCAAATAAATTTTTCAAAATTCTTATGAAGTTTCGATGATTTTCATAAACATCATTACAAGTATTGAAATGATCTAAAGATATTAAAATATAAAGAAAATAATTTTAATATACAGAGAATACACTTACTTCATAACACTTGAAATTTGTTATAGTAAAGAGTTTTAAACAGCTAAACCCAACTCTGAATTTAGACATTTTCTCAATCATAGTTCGCATCTATAAAATAATATAATTAAATATCAAATAAAAATAAATTGAATGATGCTTACTTTGAATTTTACAAAAAGTGGCCACAAATCCTTTCCCTTTAACTTCATTATTCTTTGAATAATAGGAGACATAAATTGAATTCAATATTTTAAATGATTTCTTCGCCTCTGAATTGACTGAAGAGGCGTTTAGTATAACAAACTTAAAGAATATAAAGAAATAAAAAACGTGTAAAAAGTAATTAATCTGAA
This sequence comes from Galumna obvia, assembly GCA_034695785.1. Taxonomy (NCBI): domain Eukaryota; kingdom Metazoa; phylum Arthropoda; class Arachnida; order Sarcoptiformes; family Galumnidae; genus Galumna; species Galumna obvia. The sequence goes on along the minus strand of JAQFZM010002566.1, from coordinate 1,480 downwards.
CACTAAAGCCATTGACATAAAGAGTGACACAAATAATAAAAGAACGAATAAAAAACCAAAGAATAACCAAAAGATTAACAATAATTTTGACCAAAACTTCTGATTGTATTCATTGATTTCTCTATGAAGTGAATTCATTGACAATAATTTAAACATCAATGAGTGTGGACTCAATTTTTTAATTTCCAACAAATTATTATTAATTCGAATAATTTTGTAACGCAAAGCAGGTTATGTTTAAATTAAATAACTGGTACAATGTAATACTAAAACTATAATGGTTACTCAATGCAACAAACATTGCATTAGGAATGCCATACAAAATACCCTCAATTAAAGAAGCCTCAGACAAAATGACGCCAAGCATTATTGTCAATGTAAATATTGGGATGACTTTATTGCAATTCATTGAAACCATTCGGAAAAGAAAACTATTCTTTTTGAGAAGAGCTGCCAATTCTTTTGTATCATTTATTCCTATTTCAATGGGAGGAATTTGACCCGACATCATTTGAATTGGACGGAGATATGTTGGCTCAATTCCATGAATATAATTTGAAAACCAAATGGATTGAGAACCAAGGGCAATTATCGTTAATATTATAACAATTACGCTGCAATGAATTCCGAAACCAAGAATTCTTACGAAGTCTCCTTTATATAAGAAAAGTATTCTTTCACTGAATATTTAATTAATTATACATTTGATTATTTGTATTAAAAGTACTGATACGATAACAATAGGTTTGTAAATGAATTTCCGACTTCCCTTTGACTCTTCTTTAGTATATTGAGTGAATGACAAACCAATATTATACAAATGATTGTCCAATATCTTAAGACAAACCTCTTTCGGCAACATTTTCTTTACATCAATTGATTCCATTTCTAAAGAAATTTTTCATTATTTTAATTTATAACAGTTTAATATATTTTCATTTTTCGAAGAAAATTGTTAAAGTTATCAATATAAAAGCCATGAATTAATTTAAGTATTTATGATAGATATATAATAAAATGTTAATATATAAGGTTTAATTCAAAATATGATAAAACATTTAGAAATGAAATTTAATTTAAAGCTATATATGGAAATAATAATGATATAAGAAATTAATAACTTTATTGATTAGTTTTGTATATTTCCAAATGACTTTTATATTCCTAAATATAATATATTTTTAGAAATGCGTAAACACTATCATTAATACTGTAATTTATTATAATTAGATTATATTAAATAAAATAATTGAAAATATAACAATATATCTGTCATTTATATAATATATTATATTATATATTTTTAAAAGACTACTTTTATTTGTTTTCCATAAGTTATTATTAATTAATTAAGATTAACCTTTTAATTTGATACCAAAATGACTAAAATCGGTTAACAAATGAAAGAACTGCAGTTAATTAAATATCAAAAATTTAAAAATAAAATAAATTATTTGATAAGTATATGAAGCGAATATAC
>JAQFZM010002565.1:0-13232 GCA_034695785.1 Galumna obvia | reverse complement strand
CCATTGGCCGCTAATTTTTGCACCAATCATTTCTATGAAACATAAGCTTTTCAAAGAGACCAAGATCATTTAAATCCGCGACTGTTCATGAAGCGTGTTTACTACTCAGACTAAATGACCTTTAATTTTAAGTTTAGTTGAAATTAATTATATATTTTTTACAAATTCTTTGACAATTAATTTGAAATGTATTAATATGAGAGGACCCACTTTATCGACTTCATATTTAGAGATATTTTTAGAAAGTTTCTCTGAGAAATTTTCTCGGAAATTTTTCTTGATCTTACACTAGTGATTAACTGCCAGTATTCACAAACTTAGTCATTTGTAAGTTAGTACGAGTAAATTTTCAAATAAAGAAAGAATAAATACCTATTTCAATTGCTTACATTTTCTTTTAAACATTTTGCTTATGACTCATAACTTATGATTTATATTTTATTTAAATCTTATTTTTATTATCAAAAAGAGTTTTAACCAAAAAATAAAATGAAATAAAAATTCATTTAAAATCAAAATTTTTAAAAAATTATTTCCAAACAATAAATGTTTTGGTTTAACATTTAAACCAATTTTGTTTCAATACTTATTCCGAATAAGTTATTCGTCATTAATTAACTTATATTTTGAATGAAAGCTTACATTTTTTTAATAAAAATAATTAAATTTAATCAAAATAACTAGGTTAACTCATAAATTTCTTCTATTACTGATAAAATAAAGCTTTTAATACAATATTTTGATTCAATGTTTAAAAAAATCTATAAATTAATTATATTTTGGATATTTTTGGGACTAAAAACAAATGTTACTAAATTTTCCAACAAAACATTGTTTGAGAATAAAATCGATAAAATGAAAGAAGAAAATCGAGAAAATCGTGAAAATCGAGCCTATAATAAGTTGAAAGTTAGGTGATATACTCAAAACAATATGGTTTTCATAATATCGAAGGTATTGGAGGGATCTTCAGCTCAAACGAAAAGTTATCGCGAATTCTTTTAAGAATTTCTCTCTTGAAAAACACTGTCAGATATATATGAATAGTGAGGGCACACCCAAAGTCAATCCAAATTCAAGTTTTGATTTACAATAAGCTTAAAGAAAATCAAAGTTAAAAAACTGACATTAGATTTGTTTTATCGCTCATAGATTTGTGCATTGATTTCGATTATCAAATCTTAGTTCATATTCTTTGTCATTATTTTTTTCATTTGAACAGAATATGAGTACTAATGAAAAGGTGGGAAACAGACCACACATACCATCGCTTATTCGTCTATAAATGAAATGTCGAAGATTTTATGGCACAGAGAAGTGGGCGCTCACAAACTCATTGTTTCTATTGTTAATTTGTGGTTCATTTTTGGCAAAAGTAAAGATGAATGACTTCAATGCCTGCAAATGAGGCGTTTTTTTTCGTTGACGCAATCGGATAAACAGCGGGAATATATTCAATACATTTTTTGTTGCTTCACATGAATATAATGTGAGATAATAGTAGTCTCGGGCTCTCCACTTATTCAGGCCTATTGGACTGTTCACTCAATGTGGTCAACAATTACGCCTTTTCGCCATATCTTTCCATTCGGCACAACCTTTCGCTCAATTTTTTTGAATGAATGACTTATTCATAGGTTTTAAAATCAGTGAACGATTCTATTGTTTGCTCGCAATCAGCGATAATTCATATAAATTAGTTTCGATTTAAGCTTTGGTTGAGAACTGAAAATAAAGCAAATAATTAAATAGATTTTAAATCTAAAAATATGGTCCTCTCATTTCAAAAGAAGTAGTTATGGCTCTTTTTCAAAAAGATCTGATGACGCAAATGATTTTCACCATTTTAGTCAATCCATTGAATCGTAAAAAGATTGCGTTTGGGCTTAACTTTCATTAATTCATTCATCAAAAATTATATACGCTTTACAAACATTAGCCTCAAAAATATCAGACGTCAAATACAAATAGATTTAATGGCTTTATTGAACACTTTATTGAACACTATTAAGGGATAACTCACAAAACAAACCATTCTTTTCACTCATAAAGATTTCTATTTATTTAAATATATTTCATTCATAAAATGAAAAAATGAATCTTACAATTTGTAGACCAATGATTAAGTCATTACTTCTAACCAAGACTTCAACTCATATCAAATAGAAAGAAATGTCGAACGAGTATTGGTGTGAAGTATCCTTACAGTCCTTTACAGTCATTACAGTTCAACAACAGTTCAAATAGATTGACCACAAACACAACTTTCGCTCTCAATTCACAGGTTTAGCTCAAATCTGGAAATATTTTATTTTTTGGGATAATTTTCACACTTTTAATAATTTAATGAAACATTGAATGAAACAAAGGATAACTTAAAACATGTTTTCAAAACGAAAACCGAGTGGAAAGTGAGGTTTGAGATAAGTTAGTCAACTGTTTCTACCTTTTAGTTACTGTTTTATATATGCGGGTAATGCACACCAGGAATCAGTTGACACGAATGGCATTAATTCGAATGAAGAAATTTTCGCCGGAATATCACGCCGTCACTCGTATGAAGACTTGGGATATCCTCTTTGCAGGAATCGCATTGCGTGGCCTAAACTCAAACCTAGAATTCTGTTAGTTTTGCTGCCTTAGTCTCTAAGCCTAAGATGAGCAAGATCACTTCTGTTATAAAACACAAATTTTAGTAACATTTGTTATTTTTTTAAACAGAATATTAACGACATTTCAAAACAATTTGTTTTATAAATTTGTATTGAATTTCACTTTAAATGTTTTAAATTAGTTCGTGTTTTAAGTTATTTTTGTTGTAATTTTATATATCAGTCATTAATTATAAACTAATTTAAAGAAATGTGTGAATCTGAAATCATGTGAAAACTGGTATTAATATTGGATATGCATATTGAATATGGTTGATGCTTGCTCGTCTCTTCTTTTAAATGATAAACTCAACTCCAGCGGTGGTGCATTCGTCTGCTCTTCGCATTCAAGTCTTATTGGCCAACCATTAAATGATCCGAAGCTAAGATCTGGTATCAATTGAAGAGAAGAGCGAAAAGTGATGCTGTGCTCCGACTGATCTGTGCCTATAGTGCAACACTACAGGTGACGAACACATTAGAGAAACAAAATCACAACATTTTCACTAAAAAAATAATAATAAGATTCACTTTTAGTTTGATATATGTTTTTGAAGAAAATCTTTTTTAAATAATGTAAAACATATTTACATAAATGAGTTTTAGTTTAAAATTCAGTCTTAATTATGTTTCGACAGTTTTATGTTTTTAAAGCCAATGATTTAAAGCAAATTTTTATGGACTTAATTCTCTCATTTTGTTAACCCATAACTTCTCCCATCGTTTCGTTTCTAACATTTAATTTAATGAACAAAATTATGAATTTTATTAATAATATTTCATATATTTATGTCTCCATATTATTGTCGAACTCATAATAAATCCAAAGTTTTATAGAGAAAATTCAAAGTAATGTAAAGTAAAGTAAGTAATCGTTTACTTTAGTTATAGAAACCAATGTTTCTAAAAAAGATATATTCGTTTGAGTTTTAGTATAAATTATGAGATTTATTCTGTTATTATAGGGTGACCACAACTCAATGATTTTCAACTTATTTAATGAATGCCAAGTATTTAACAGTTTATTATTTGAGTAAACATCTAAATAAACAAGTACCTTTTACTAACTTTGTAATAATGAAGTGATCTTGCAATTATAATCACTATTCTGATGACTCGACTTTTTAAACTGATTTTAGATGAAATGTTTGATCAATGGTTTAGATGTGGAATTAGCATTAAAAAACAATCTAGCTTAAATATTGCTTCAAAAGCGAAAAGAATAATAAAACGGAGAAAATTGAATAGAAGTGAAATTGAGTGAAATTGAGTGAAATAATGACACTATATTCTGATGGCGATTTCATTTAAGAAAACGTGTGTAGAATAACCATAAAGATATCCATTGGGATAACCTGGTCACTCTTGAGTCACTCTTTTATAATGTGAAGTATAGCAAAGCTTAAGAATAATGCGATCGCAACGAACGGCAATGGCATCGATGGCTCACATTTTTCATGAGATTTTCTCTGTTGGAGACTCCGGAAAGTTGACGCGAGAAATGCAGACTTTCAGGGATTTGCAGAGAAAAACAACGAAAATTCTGATTGAAGTATTATTAGAAAAAGGAGGCCCAGGATATGGCACAGCATTTACTATCTTTTCTAAATCAAAAATAATGTATCATTTGTTATGAACTCTCTTTAATTTTAGTTCGTAAGTTAACTTAGAAAATAGAAGTACTGCACAGAACCGTACCGTTTATTCATTCCATCATTCATTAAAGGAATACTATTTTTCTCAGACATAGTATTATTCAAATGAATAATTCATTTGATCCATATTTTTAGCGAAATTGAATTCCTTATTGAATAATAACTACATTATTATTATATTATTATTCGTTTGCAGTCAATAATATTCAGTGCAAACCGAGATCTTCGAACAGATCCACTGCTGTGTCGTAGGGATAGCCTAAAGCTCATTCATTTATGTTATATTTTATTCATTTCTTTATTTCTTTTCAACCATTTCTCAGTGTTAGACACAATTCTTCAGAGTTTTCTTTTACTTTTCGGTTTCAAAATATATTTACAACAAATCCAATACATATAATACAAAACACATTATATACGACCTCATATTGAAAGGAGAAATTCAAACTTAACTTAATTCAATTTCACATATATTTTGAGGTCTTTATTTGCAATCAAATAAAAAAGTAGTGAATAAACATTTATTTTCTTTACTTCGATTAAAGTAATTTATGCACAGAATTTCTATTATATGTCCCTTCCTTTTATACATTTTTTATACAAATATATTCAAAGAGAGAATATGCATACCTTTCATATTAAGATGATCTTGGTAGATGCATAATGTTCAAGTAATAGACATGCTCAAGAAATGCACACTAACTTATACACAAAATTCACTAAATTACAGAATATGACAAAAATAATAGTAATAATTTTGAAATTTTATTACCTTACTCATTTTTGCTTTACAAAATAAACATTTGTAAAGTACTCTAATAGTACTCACAATATATTCATTTTTGTCAACATTTTTATTAGTAATTTTTTAATTTTTAGCTTAAATTAAGTAAAACTTGGAACTAATTTGAAATTTAGTGTAAGTTCCTTGCTCAATTCACTATTTAATAGTACATAAAGAAATACTTAATAAAAATCAAATTCTTTTTGAAAGAAATTTAAGATAACGAATAAAATTTCCTAAAATATATTTTTTAATTAAAATATTTAATAAAAATATCAGTTAATATACTTTTGAGGAAAAAAGTTATAAATTTAAAGATTTTTAAATAAACCGATTTTCTAAAGTTTTTCCAAAAGAGTAAAGACTTTCCAAAAATATCTTATCTGAGAAGAATTTTTATCATTTCTCGGAAAACTATGAAAAGCTAAGGAAAGGTATATAAAGGTATGGCCCCTTTCGTCGCTTCTCTTTGATTAAATTTAAGAGTTATATAAAATGTTAGCATTAAATAACAATTTAGACTTTTATTTATTATAGTTTTTATTATTAAATTTATTATTAGTTTTGGTTTAATAAAATATTAAAGATTGACCTTGTTACTCTATCATAAATATTTGGAAAGGATTATACTATAAAATGACGAAAATTATATGAAAAACGATAAGTTATGATAACTTTTTAATAACATTTAATATATAATTTGAATTAGATTTTGATATTAGAAATGATTTAATATATATATATTGATATATGAATAAATGAACAAATGAACAAGTTAATATAATCAATTCTAATTGATTTACAAACAGATTAGTCGAAAATGAGTCAAACAGTATATAGAATACAATTTAATATAAAAACATTATTGAGATTTATTACAATATTATTAATAAAAATATATGGACTCAATGTTTAACTAAAATCTTTGAGCGAACGTTCACTTAAACCAAATAAATTGACAACAATTCAATTCAATTGCAATGAAAATGAATAGATGGGTAACTTTTCCCTCTTGTCCTCTAATATACTGAATGTGTCGTATGTTTAGAGGAATAAATTTATGCGACAAAAGTCGTGTTTATTAAAAGTCAACTGAAAACATGAATCAGAGCATTGATTAAGAATTAGGGATTGACTGCACGTGTCGTAAGTCGTATATACACACAGTTTTGCCACTTTTATTAGATTTTGGGTCTCCGCTAATACACCAAACGATATGATACCACGAATTCAATATTCCTCGTTTAAAGTGTCACTTCTGATACTTTTTATTGTTTGCTAAATATGAGCAAGCTCACTCTCCTTTCAAAACCCATCCTATAATAACAAACAAAATTTTGAAACATATAATATCGCTAATATCATATTGACAACAACATATTCAACTTTTAAAAGAGAAAGAGTCTAACACTAACTGTAAGTTTTAATCTAATTAAGAATACCAGCGGTGAAATGGATGTCATTAAACAAGAGAAAAGAGGGTCACAACTATTTTGTTAAATCATTACAATAACTCATTTTTATAAAATTCTACAAAATTTGAGTTATAATAAAAGTTTTAAATGTCTGATATTTTTTAATATTGTGAACAATATTTGAACAAAAACTGGTTTTTCACCATTTTTTATATCATTTTAGTGTAATTTGAAATGAATTTGAAATTAAAATATTTTCCAAAAATGAGAGTTCGATGAATGCAGTTTTAGTGCAGTTTTTTCTTACTTTAATATATTTTTACTTTATTTAACTTCAATTAAAGTTTTTCTATTTTTGTGATTTAAGACCAAATTAAGACTTAAACCGTTGGAAATCAAAATAAACAGCAAGAATTTGATTATTCCTTGTTCATTTGAAACAAGCTGTTTTTGTGCTAATGAGTTCAAATAGTGTTCAAAATAAGTATGTTATTATTAATATTATGTTGACATTATTTTAACGAAACATTCATTTTTAGTTTTGCGGTTAAAAGAGTTTAAAAATGATTTTCTTTTATTCAATTTTATTCAATTAAGTAACGATAAAATCAGTGAAAAGAAGCGGATCTAAAAAATGTAATAAATTTAGTTTTTGAGTTCATCGGTGAGTCGTAAAGATTTAATGAATATAAGAATCTATAGGTTGGAAATGAGTCTCAATGGATAGGAATGGGTTGGGACTCAAATGGGAACCCAAAATAATATTATAAGTTTAGAAGAAATAATGGACTGAATCGTATGTAAAGCTTACTCTCAATGCGAACTATACATCATCTCTGACTAAATGATGGATGAGTTACGACTAGCTATAAGTGAATAGAGAATATGAGTTTCACTGTTGGTAAGGGCTGTGTTCACCACCAAAGAAATCATTTTAGTTCTTAACAACAATATATGAATGTGTGCGGGTGTGCGACAGAGACATCTCCTCTACTCTATTATGCGAACCAATATATAACAAAGTTTTAATCTAAAACATAAAAGAGCCTTGCTTGCATTTGGTTGCCTATGGTTTCCCTATGGTTTGCTCTATGATTGCCCTATGGTTGCCCTATGGTTGCCCTATGGTTGCCCATGGTTGATTATGGTTGCCTTTATTTGGTGGCCATTAATTGCCATTCATTTGTTGTTGTTATTCAATCGGCTCTAGTCTTGCGATCCATATATTTCTGTTTCCAATTTTACACTACAATTGCATTTAGAGTGAGTTAAAGCTATAGCAGCCCAACAGCAGAGATGCCAAATGCAATTGCCTTCTCATACCACCCAAGGCTTCGATATAAAGAATCGGGACATTACCGACCATTTTTCATAACAACCACCAAAAAACAGTTATATTACAATAGAGTGACGGAACCGAAAAAACAATTTCTCTGATATCATACATCAAAACTAATTCAAAAGAAAAAGTGTTTTAGAGTTCATTTTGTAAATCAAATGATCGGTTGATTCCATTAAATCCAAACGAAACCAATATTTAAGAAGAAAATTGTGTCCAAAAGGGTTCCGTCACTGTTATGGCCGAGAAGGCATTGTCCGAGAAAGGCTCCAACACATCCAACACCCGCTGTTTTTCCATTTTGTACAACTAAAAGGATGACAATGTAATGTAAAAGACATAAAATTCTAACTCATATTATTCCAACTTTTCTTTCTCTGTATATAATTCGTGAAAATATATTGAAATCCATTTATGTTTAGAATTCTTAAAATATTCGGTTTTTCAATAATGTCTTATAGTTTTCGTTTCGCTTTTATTATTATTCAGAGTTTACGGCTTTAAAACCGATTCCCATTTAAGAACTCTTGAAATGTCTTTAGAATTGTCTCCTATTTTATGGTTTTTAGCAAAACTTAAAAAAGAGAACCAAATATTTTTTGTATAAAACCTTTTTTTGAATAATAGAAATAATAGAAAAAGTCTTTTATAGTAATCTTCTATTCTTTGTACAAATGAAGTGAAGTTTGTTTAACCAATAAGACAACAAAGAGATGCAGTGAAGAGTGTTGTGCCTTACGTTGTGCCTCATTGCACACCCGTTGTGTGTATATATGCGGAAATTAATATTATATGAATTTTCACTCACAGTCTTAACTTAGTCTTCATTGAGTTTATGAATTCCATTCTCTTATTGACAATACTTATAGTTTCGTATAAATATAATCACAATTTCAATATAAGTATTATCGAACGCTTCTCTGCCGTCACCACTGTTTGCCACTGATATCCTCTTCAGGCGTGACTTAAGGCTCTCCCATTATATGGATGTTCACTTATATCCGTTCATATTCTGTACTTCCTTTTCCCCTCAATTCCGATGAGTAATAATTTTGATGAGTTGTGAGTGAATTGGGAGTCAAGAGAGAGGAAAGGGAGAAAGAGGGAGAGAGAGAGGGAGAGAGAGAGAGAGAGAGAGAGAGGGAGGGAGAGAGGGCAATAAATATGAGCCAATATAGTGCCAAAAGTGAAGGCCTGCTTCACATGCAGTCACTTTGCATTAGGGTATTATAGTTGTAACAGTTGTGACCCATTAGTTAATGCATTTGTAATTAAAGCATTGGTTCTTCTCAGTAGTGGTCGAACACTAGAGGTAGAGTCAAACGAAGAAGTCTTCGCAGGGGTTATATAATGACTCGTATCTATTGATTCTTTAAATATTGTTACAACTGTTAAGAAAAGAGAATCCATTCTCTTGTGTAAAGCAATTGACAAGTTTTGGTCTCTGCGGTCACTCTGTTTACTGCTTTATTGAATGAGGGATCGGATCCGTTCCTAATTCCTTCATTTCATTATTGTTTTTCTTTTAATACAAATAAATTGAATGAAATATTTGAGAAAAAGTTTATATTTAGTTCATTCAAATGTTTTAATACTAATAAATGAGCGAAAATACATCAATTAATTAATGATTTCATTTAAATTAAAATTAAGTCATTCTCTGAAAACATTTACATAAAAACTAATGAATACAATTAGAATACAATTAGAATACATTTAGAAAATTCGATAAAATTATATAACATTTGTTTTATTGAAAAAATCAAATTAATTGAAGGAAGTTCTCAATTGTGGGAAATGTCTTAAGTTATCCGTCGATTTCGACATCACTAACAATAGTCTCCTCTTCGAGTTTAGGAAAGGGTAAGAGAGTATCACTCGTAGATCCGGGAGACGACACGATATTTATTGTTCGTAAAGTGCTTGAAATGGGAAGTAAAGACGAACCCGTCGACAGACTTGGACTCAAAGTTCCTGAAATGTTTGAGGATAGGGTCGGACTGATTGCTGAGGTCACACTCACTGTTATGGGAATCGATGGCTGAGCCATCGGTGATGTCTTAACTGATAAGATAACACTATTTCCAGAATTCAAATTATTGTTTGGATTATTTTTATGGGGGTTTCGACATCCCCTACATTTACATTCGAAGCATCCCTTGCCATCGACATAACAAGGACACCTTTGCCCACAACAGGTCAATTTACCTGGGTTAGGGGTGGCTAAACCACATCGACATCCTCTTCGTTTGGCCTTTGCTTTTGTGGGCCCAGAGTTGGGATTCCTTATAAGAGATGAACCGTTGGTTAGAATGGCGTGAGTGCCCACTGAGATCGTTGAAGGGTTACTCTCATTACTACCCGAAGAGGACTCAATTAAATTTTTCATATTATTGTCAACAGAAGGGTTTCGATTAAATTCAGTTCGCATTTGATTACTATTTTCGGTGACAATTGATTCGTTGGAATTTCCGTTTATTATAATATTATTATTGATTTTATTATTATTACTAAAATTACTGCAATTATTAATATTATTGACAACAATTGGGTTCGAACTCAAAGCGTTTCCGTTTCTTGAATTGACTCTGGAGTTGGTTGTCGTCGATCGGGAATAACTTCTGAGTGATGGCGGGTCTGAAAAGTTGTACTTATCGTGAAGTTGAGAGCCTTCTTCCAATAATTCGGCAAAACTCATATTAGTACCGGAGGCGGACCCACTGGTCAGATCCCCCCACTTCAGGTGCAAATCAGCGGATTTCATGAACTGACAAACACCCCGATAACATTGAAGAAGTATTCTGAGCTGGGTGTTCTCTATAAACTTAGAGTGGTCTTTACACCAACTGCACGACGGCTTTAACCTCATTTTGCCGCCGACACAACCCTTACAGACGTGATGTTGACATGAGCTCACAGTTGATGACATCGGAACTGTTAACAATTGACCGCAAACACAACAGGTGAGGGCCTGACGCAGGTATAACACCAATCGGTTGATGTCAGCCCACGCACCCATATCTTCACACGAAGACTGAAATATCATCCGACAAGTGGTCACATAAAGACTCAGAGCATTCATTGCCATCACTTAAACGCTTCCATTTTGACATTCAATGGTTTTCTTCTTTTAATTTAACTGAAAAATCAATTGAATATAAAATCAAATTAAAAATAATTTAATTTAAATTTTAATGAAAAAAAATATTTACCAAATGTTTGAATAGAACTCAAACAAAAAACTATATATAAAATAAAATCGATTGAAATAATTAATAATTAAATGCAATCAAATAAACTAATGATTGAATTGAAAAACGATTTAATTATTTTTGTAAACAATAGAATTGTTGACTCAAAGGGAGTCTAAGGGAGGGGTCTATTACTCTATCACTGACTCTATCACTGAGTCTATCACTCTATCGGTCTATAAGTCTAACACTTCAACCAATTATTCTTTTCTTTTCTTACAAACAATATATTAATTAATTACGTCTAACAAAACTTAAACTCAATTTATTTAACAAAACACCAAATATTATATCTATTAATATATCGATTGTTTGTAAATTTGGTTATAAAATATATATTTATTTCAATAAAACAGTAAATCATTTGAAAGAAACGACTGAAACCAAAATGTTTAACACTATTTGTTTGGTTTGACGTCATTTATGAACAAAATATATGTTTTGAATCATTTGTTTATTAAATTTGGTTTTCAAAACATTTGTTTATATAAATTAATTCTTCAATAATGACCTCAAAAGTAATCCCAAGAGTTGGCTCTCATTTGAAAGAACTGAGAATCCATTTATGTCTTAGCGGTGATTCGAGTCAAGGGGTCAGGTATTGACACTAAATTCACTCAAAACATTTTAAATGAGTTGTTTATTAAAATTTAAATATTTTTAATATTAATTAATCTCTAATTGATTTAAAGAGATTTTATTGGAAATCATTACAAAAGTATAAAACAATTGAATCCTAATCTTCCGATTCTTATCCGCGAAGCCAAAGGAATTGAACCCAAACTTTGGGCCCGTTTTGGTCTCATAACTAATTATAAGTTTTTTGTATTTCTATTAATAATTGTTTTATAGAATTGGGTCGCGAATCAAATATATCGTTATCGGGTCTCAACGGACAACAGATATTTCAAAGAATCGAAAGCATTACTAAACAATAATTAGGTCTCAAAACTTTGTTTTAATATTTTCTTCACAAATTAGTTATAATTTAATTATAAATAAAAATAATAAAAATGTTTTGTTTTATTAGTCAATCATTTATTTTGAAAAATAGGTATTAAATGATTAAATATATTATATCTAAATTTTAAATCAATTGTATCGGACTTTAATTATATGTATTTTAGTTATATTTTGGTGTTATATAATTAAATCAATTCTATAATTGAAAGACAACACTGTTTTTAATAACAAAACAATGAATCAGTTAATTATATGATAAAACAAACAAAATTTTAATAATTTTTGAAATAATTATTATAATTAGTAAAAAAGATAATTAATAATTAATATTTTAAAATTAGTTTACAATAAACTATTGACTTATTGTTATGTCTTTTGAAATGGTTTTATTGTTTACTTGAATTGAGACCCAAATCAGACAACAGTTTATTTTCTTCGTTTTCTTCCTCTTCGAAGCGTTTATTCTATTTTTTATGAAAATATTTTTATATTTTTATTGAAATTACATTAAATATAAATATAAATAAAAACTGACCACAAGATTACGTCTTCGCTCTTCTAAAATAGAGATAAACTCATGAAGAGTGAGATTGTCCTCAGTTTTGGCCAAATTAGCGAAAAAGCATTTATTGTTTCGTTTGTGTTCAGTCCAGGGCTCGTCATTTGGGTCCCAACCGTCTAATTCTTTGAAACAACAGAAACAACGGACGCCATCCGTTTCGCCGTCGATATTGCAGTGATAGAAACCACAGCCACTCATCTGAAACACTAATTAATCTCTAATTTGAATAACTCTGACCACAACTGACCGCTTGTTTAGTGATTTTGCCGCCACTGAACGGCCATTTGATGAATGACTTGAGTCGGTTCTTCTCGAATATCATGGATTCGTCCCTTCCTTTTAATACATCCTTCATTAAAATCGGTTTCATTTGTTTTTCACACATTTCTCTCAATTTATATTAAATTAGAGTTTAATTCAATTGTCTTCAAAAAATATGAACAAAAGCGCCAAAAATGTCTTTTTGAGACAAACAATAATTACGTAACAATAATAACTAATTATTTAAACTTTAAATTTTAAAGCATTTATTTTAAAAAAATGAAAACAAAATAAAAGTTTATCTCCAGAAGTAGTGGTCACCAGAAGTGTAATAATTGTCAGTGAATTTCA
>JAQFZM010002564.1:0-13243 GCA_034695785.1 Galumna obvia | reverse complement strand
CTACACTAATACCACCCTGGAATTTTTCCCAAAATACCCCCCTACCACCTCCCTGGAGTCGAGTTCTTTGGCCATCCCTGCAAAAAACAAAACATTGTCCACAAGATAAGTTATATATATATAATTATAACAATAAATTATCAATCTTATAGAAAATATAGAAAATTTTAAAAACTTTTAGTTTAATAAATTTTATTAACGAAATGAATTTTAATATTGAAATAAGCAAACTATTATATGAAATGAAAACATAAAACAAAACGTACTTACAAACATAAATGATAACACTAATAAACAGAAATCTATAGTACAAATTGAGCACAAAACAATATGTAACAAACAAGTAAGCACACAAAACAATTGAAAATTATTAAAAATTTTATTTGATATGATTTTAGATACTAAGCACATCTTTCATTATATTTTTAAGTGAACACATTGAAGATATTTCATATGTTAAAGCTAAAAAAATTAACTATCAGTTTGAGAATAGCTTTTAATTTAAAAGATATAATTTCAAAGATAAATAAATATTTAAAATTAAATATTAAAAATATTTTAATAAATATAATGACGGCTTTGTTTAAAATATAGGTGCAGTATAAAGGCAGCCATAATTTTGAAATAAAAGCTCAGTCTGAAACAGTTTTACAACAAATCTATTAATTATGGAAAGCTTTATAATTAAAAGACTATTAGTTTGCGAACAGTCGTTTTATTAAACAGCCATCATTTTAAACATTAATTTAGTAAAATCAACAAATTAATATATTTTTAATTACCAATATCAAAAATAAACTACTTGAACTGAATTAACCAATCCTTTCTACATATAAAGGAAATTTAAAGGATTTTGTTTGTTTGTTTGTGTGTCTGTCACTGGAAGACATATTTATACTCTTTACTTTATCTCTTTTAGAACTATAACTTTAATAGTTATTATTTTTAAACATTACGATGTTATTATTTTTGCAATATAAATTAATATTTTATTGAGATAATTAAATAAATAAAACTTACCTTGTGTACCATATTTTGTTGTTTTATCGTCTATGATAAAAGTGAAGATATGATAAATTGATATAAAAATTGGAAATCTTCAGGGAACTTTGAGTATGCATAAGTAATACTCAATTATACATGTAAACTCAGTTATATCCAGTAATTTTTCTTCCCTTCCAATCAAATTACCTCAGAGTCTTAACAACAAAACTATCAATTATGGAAAGCTTTATATTTAAAAAACTATTTGTTTGTGAACAGTATTTTAATTAAAAAACCATCATATCAAACATAAATTAAGACAGATAAATATAATTTAAATTGCAAATATCATAAATATATTAACATTATTAAATAATATGGAATAAAATAATAGTTAATCAAATTCACCATATCCGACTGCTGCCACCAAATGTAATGAATGGCATTATTTCGAGTCAATGAAGTGGAAAAGAATTCATTGACTCTTAGTCTTTTCTTTTCGAGTTCCGCTTACGTTTTGTTCATAAAACTAAACTCATTAATAGTGGTAATTAAATTGGTATCAAATGTTTTATAAATTAAATTGAAATAATTTTAATTTTGAACTAATATAACAAAGTTTAGATTGAAATCCAAAGACTAACTGAATGTAACTTATGATTAACTTAATTTTTAAATAATTGTGTGTAACTATTATAAGTCCATTTTAATAAATAAAACATTTAAAACATTTATAAATTTGTAAAAAATTTTATAATTGAATAATCCAAAATTATATACTAAATATTGTATTTTTTGATAAAATATTAAATAAATCTTTATATTAAATTTAATAAAACGATGAATATTGTCAAGGTATGTTTTTGTTAAAAAAATTTTTGTGAAAGTTTCTCAAATAATATTTTATAATTTTTTTTGTTAATAAATTAAATATGATGAAAATATTTGATATTTTTAAATTATTAATATCTTGCTAGCCATAAAAATTTTAGTTTTATAAAAGTTATCAATCTTCAATTTTCTGACCTGGACTAGAGTGCATTTTAAAATTGCTGTCATTAAGTTGTAACAAAGCCGTTTAGAAAATTTAGTATTTATATATTAAATTATGATAATTACATAATAGAAATATATCTCTAATAGTTATTATATATAAAATTAGAGAAACTCATATATTGAAAAAATAATAATTTTGCAATGTTTAAAATAATATACAAGAATTATAGTTCTAAAAAGATATAAATAAAAAGTATAAATATTTCAAATATTTGTAGTATAAATCTTCTGATTAAATGAAATAATTAAAATTTTTTGTTGAAATTTTTCTTAACTTTTTGGGAACTAAAGATAATTTATTTTGAAAATAGAATAAAAATAAAATTACATACATTAATTATTCAATTTAATTTAATTACCTAGTTAATTAATACAAATATTGCAGAAGAATGGATGAAGAAAAGATAAAAATTGAATTTTTAGAAATTTATAATGGAATAATCAATGTCATCAAGATGGTTAACCACCCAAATGTTTATGAAATAAAAAACATAATATTTCAAGAAAAGGTAGTTAAATTGAGTAGTAGCGAAGAAAAATTAATGGGCATAATTGGGTTTACATGTATAAATGAGTATAACTTATGCATACTCAAAGTTTCCTGTTGATTTCGTAATTTTTATATCTATTTATCATAACGACAATTTTATTGTAGAGGACAAAATAACAAAACATGTTCCATAAAGTAAGTTTTATTTATTTAATCATTTTTATTATATTTAATTATTACTTTTTTATTGAATAATCTTAAGTTTATGTAAATTTTATTTTAATGGAAATTTAAAAATTATACATTGATTATATAACCTTATTTTGATTAACTAAATAATTATTAGATGTTGAAAGCTTCTTTAAACTTTCAAACGTTTATATAAACATAATTCTAGGTCAGATGTGTGTAATTGAAATGATCTAGTCTATTAAATGACATGAAAAGACAAAAAAAAACACAAACCTAAAAACATAAGTGATGACACAAATAATCAAAATCAATAGAAAAATAGAATACAAAACAATAGGTAACAAACATATGGACACACAACACAATAGAAAAACACATTGACATATAAACAGGAAATTGAAATATGATAAGAAAATTTGAAAAACAGATTAGCAGATAGCAGTCTTATGAAAATAAAAGCATAGCATAAAGCACAGATAACGATAATTAAATGAATGATTGATAGATATGAGAAAAGAAATTAATGATAAGGTGGGCAATAATGCCTAACTTAGGACTGTTGGTGCTCTGCCGTGGAAAGACAAGCGACAGAGCCCCTTATCATTTCCGCCCAGATGAGTTTATAAAATCTGTGCTTTAAGCTAAACTGACAGTTTTTAAACTTACAATCGTTGAGACTTCAAATAAAAGAAAGTTTTATATAAAGTAAGAGTTGTTTTGTGAGGGTATGAGCTCTCGTGGCTCTCGACCCGACCGTTTTTTACTGAAACCTCTAACTTTACCGCTAATAATGAGGCGGGTTCACGGCTTAATGCCTGAAATGCCGATCGACCCCTTACGGATCTGGGCTAAAGGCCTATACCGATCGAAGCTTTGACAAGTTCGCTGCTTAAAGGATCTAATCGGTGTGTTTCCTTTGGACTACCCGAATACTTCAATATAAAGATGAAATTCAAATTAGAACATTATATAAATATTTATATAAATGAGAAAGATGAATTAAATTCATATCAACCTGTCTTTGTTAAGGATAAACTGAGAGGGCTCATTATACTTTGGAAGGGTCAAAAATATCTGTTTCAATTTAATCATTGTGATAACTAATCAGGAAATAAATTATTTGCATTATTTGTAATATTGTATATCAAACATCAATGGCCAATTATATTAGTGAAAGTTTCCGAGAAGAAGCAAATAAAATTGATGCTATAGCTGAAGAATTTTTTGAGTTTATAGAAAATCTCGAGTGAGATTTCAACGACAAAGATGTAATTTCAATAAAAACAGTTGAAATAATATTTGGAATGGTTTACAATAAAATATTCAATGGAGATAAAGTTGAAGAAATAGGTATCTTTAAACTAATCCGTTCAAACATTATTGAAAATGAAAGTTTTGTTAAAATAATTGGCGAATATGACTCAATGAAAGAAGTTTTAGAGAAGAAGTTGGATTTGATTAACATTTTAGAAAACAAGAACAAGGAAAAGGCAGACATCATTAGAACTTATAATATGAGTTCCATTTTGTTTAATGTGGAAACAAAAGAAGGGGCAATAAATTCTCCCGCTTTAAATTCGGAAAACAGTAACAATAAACATAAAGCATATATAAAGAAGGAAATTTATGGCAAATCGTTATTTATTCGCAATTTTTGTATATTTAAATCAAATTACAATTCTCATATCTATTGTCAAATTGGAAAAATTCATCCTCATCGTGTTAAAATAAAGTGTAAAGATTATCATGAGAAATTTTACAACAAAAAAGATTAAAACCAACATATCTCTTTTAAACACAAACAATAATTTAGTTATAATTTTAATTTATATGTTAAAGACTATAAATAAATTTTCTCTATGTTTGAAATTTCCTTAATATTTTATTTTTAGTTTTAAATAGACAACTTTTTAAAAGTTATGTAAAAAGTTTTTAAAATTTAATAAAATTTTTTTAAATTAAATCCAATTAAAATCATTTATCTACAAAAATGTTTATTATTTCTTAATGATTTAAAGCAGATATGCGTAGATACACTTGTTCTTTGAGGTTTTTTACATAAATTAGTCGCTAAAGAAATCAATTAAAGTATTTATATAATTCAAAAATGTTTTAATAAAAGGGTATAATTAAAATATTTATAAAAGTCCTAAATATTTTAATAAAATAACAATAAATTTTCCTTGATATAATTCTTTTAATGAAATGGTACTTAGCAAACACTGAACCCTTAACCCAATAATGGGTCACCATTGTGCCATTGGGCAAATTCATCGGTCACTGTTCACTCGTCCATCAATCCTCTTTCAATTAAAAATATGTATAATTAATAAATTTGGAATTTTAAAACCAAAGATTTTCTTATTTTCAAAGTGTACCAAAATATCAATTAAAAAATCTTCTGTTCACTCTTTGGATATAGGGTTACTCAAATATTTAATATTAAGGGTCACCAAGGGTTACAAGGGTCACAAAGGCCACCAAGGGCAACAAGGGCAATCAAGTGCCACTAAGGGCCACCAAGGGTCACCTTTCACTTCCCCAAAAATTAAATATTTAAAATATACTTACCAAATTTACTATAATAATCAAATACTATTTATTCAAGTTCAAATAAATACCATATTTCAAATAATATTTCAAATCATGATTTATTTTAAATAAATCAAATAAATAATATTTTATAATATTATTTTTGATATATTTCTATAATTAGAAAATTAAATTTTTATCATAAAAAATATTATATTCATAATTTTTGAATCATACCTTAACATAACTTCAATTCTATATATTATGTTAAATTCAGAAATGTTCAAAATATATTGAAAATTAAAATATTAAGCCTATAAGAGGAATCTGCACAAATCTTCAATAAATAGTGTGTCAAAATATAAATATTTTATACAAATTAATGAAATTGTTGAATTAATAAATGAAGTTGTTATATTACAATATAATAAATTTTAACTTTTAATAAGTATCTGTTTGAAATTATATAGACATCAAAAGTTTCCAAAAAGATTTTGAATAAATTTCTAATATTTTGACGTTATTTACTGTCCATTTTCTAACTTTCTTCTTTTAAATTTAATAGTTTAATCTTCATTACCATTTGAAAATTTCTGGTTATAATTCTATATATTATACAACTATTACTATTTTATAAGGGTTAAAATTTAAAATTAAAATTCCTACTTTTTCTAAATAAATTAGTAAAGTTATTTTTTCAAAAGTTATTGTTTTTTCTTTTGTCTATTAAAGAATTAATTTTATTTTGAATTATTTATAGTAACAAAAAGATTGATTGAAGTATTGGAAGACCCAGAACACTTTAATGGTCTTACAAACGAAGAGCGATTATTATCGATCTTTTGGAAGATAGGATTAGAGAAAGGAATTAATAAAGATCAGTTGAAAAATTATGTTATGAAACAATTAAAATTAATATGGCTATTTTGAAAGTCGACGAATTTCAAATGAATAATTTATGCCTTAAACAGATAGATATTTTGAAATAAGACTTCTTGATTTTGGAACAAATATAATGTTTTAATTTGTTCAGATTGAGAGTAGATTTGATTTAGACAACCAATTGTAAGATGACACTCTTTTGAATGAATTCTATAAATACACCAAGAAACATTTGTATATTGCAAATGATTTTATTTAACTTAAGAAAGAATTGATAAAAATTAGTATAATATAAATTACGATTATATTAATTTAAGTGAAAACCATTTTTATTAAAATAAGACTTTAATTATTGAATCGAAAAACTTATGAATTGCGAGAAAAAGATCTTTTATTTGGGAAATAAACTAAAAGAAAGAGGAAATCAATATATAAACAAATACATTGAATTGGTGAAGAAAATTTGCTTAGTTGAATTGTTTTGGGAGAGTATTGCATAGCGAGACCATTGTTTACCTGAAATTAATAATATTGAATAGAAATTAAATAAAACGATTGTTTTATTAAATTATAAATAATGCAATTATTTTAAACAAAATTTAGAAAAATTAATATATTTCTAATTACAAATATCATAAAATTATTAACATTTTTAAAGAATATGAAATAAAAAAATAGTTAATTAAATACATCATATCCAACAGCTGCCACCAAATGTAATGGATGGCATTATTTTGAGCCATTGAATTTGACAAGATTATTCAATTTTATTTAATCACATAGTTTATTTATACTATTATTGCTGAAGAATGGATGAAGAAAAGTTAAAAATTGAATTTTTAGAAATTTTTAATGGAATAATAAATGTTATCAAGATGGTTAACCACCCAACGTTTTATGAAATTAATAAACTTATTCAAGGTTAAGATAGGTGATATGATTAGATGAGCAGAAAAATTAATGGACATAATTGAGTTCACTTGTATAACTGAGTATAACTTAAATATACTCAAAGTTCCCTGTGGATTTCGTAATTTTTATATCTATTTATCATATCTTCACTTTTATTTTAGACGACAAAACAACTAAACATGGTCCACAAGATAATTAAATAACTATTAGTTTGTGAAATGTCTTTTTAATAAACTGCCAATATTTTTAACATAAATTTAGACAAATAAACAAATTGATATATTTTTAATAACAAATTTCATAAAATTATTAACATTTTTAAGAATATGAAATAAAATAATAGTTAATCAAACTCACCATATCCGACCGCTTCCACCAAATTTAATGAATGTCATTGTTTAAAGCAATTGAAATTGACATAATTTCATTGCCTCTTTATCTTCTCCTTTTAGTTCCGCTTAGGTTTCTTTCATAAAACTAAACTAATTAACATTGATAATTAAATTGTGATCAAATGTTTTATAATTCTAAAATGTGTTATATGTTCTAAAATTATTTCAATTTAAATTTTGAGCTAATAAAACAAAGTCTAGATTGAAATCTAAAGGAAACAATCTCCTCAAAACAATAATTAAAATTGGAAAATATATTTTAAAATAATAACATAGTAATATTTTAAAACAACATCTTATAAAGGGCTTAATTTCTAAATAGATAAAGAAAAAGTATAAATATTTCAAATATTTGTAGTATGTCCTAAATCTTCTGATTATAAGATATAATCAAAAAAAACTTTGTTGAAATTTTTCTTAACTTTTTGTGAACTAAAGATTATTTATTTTTAAAATAGAATAAAAATGAAATCATATACATCAATTATTTAATTTTATTTAATTACCTAGTTTATTTATACAAATTTTGCAGAAGAATATATGAAGAAAAGATAAAAATTGAATTTTTAGAAATTTATAATGTAATAAACAATGTTATCAAGATGGTTAACCACCCAATGGTTTATGAAATTAATAAATCTAATCAATGTAAGATAGGTAAATTGATTGGAAGCGAAGAAAAATTACTGGAAATAACTGTATAACTGAATATAATTTATGCATATTCCAAGTTCTCTGTTGATTTCGTTATTTTAATATTTATTTATCACATCGTCACATTTTTTGTAGACGACAAAAAAGCAAAATATGGTCCACAAGGTAACTTTTATTTATTTAATTATCTCATGAGTATAATTCTATAACTTAAAAGTTTTATTACACAAAATTGAGTATAAATTAAATTACGATAACATTAATTTAAGTGAAGCCTTCAATTACTGAATCAAAAATCTAATGAATTGCGAAAAATGTTCTTTGATTTGAGAAATAAACTAAAAGTAAGAGTAAATTTATAAACAAATACATTGATTTGATTTAGAATATTTGTTTAGTTTGACTGTATTGGGAGAGTATTGCAAAGCGAGAATATTGTTTACCTGAAATAAAAATATCGAATAGAAATTAATTAAACGATTCTTTTAAATTATAAATTTGACTTTAAATATAATATTTAGAATTACAATCTTAATTCAAAGTTATGATTTTTTTTATATATAATTACTTTCATCTTGAACAGTTTTTAAAGAAACTTGCCCAATAAGAAGGTAAATCTTGATCCATGATAAAATCAAAAATATCACAAAGTGAGTCGATTCTAAATTGAATTTGCTTTCTAATGATGTAAATTTTTTAAATCTATATCAAACAAAAAATGGAATCGTCAATTTAAAGTTGACAACTTTTGGAACTAAGAAATGGCCAAAATCATTTTTTTTATTTAGGTATGTGTTTAATATAAGTATTCCGTGAAGTCTCAGGATAGTGTAATATTTCATATATTTCTTTTATTATGTATCCTCTTTTAATAGCGTATTTCAATTCTTGTATAAGCCAACAACCAATAAAACATCTATCATTACAACAACATTTAGCTTCTCTTTTAATTTTTCACCTAAAGGAAACATTGATTTATGATCAATTACCATAGGTAATACACCAAAATAAAGACCTCGAGGAGATTCTATTTTACATTTACAAAAACAAAAATAACTTTGAAGGGTATAATCAAAGTTTTCATTAATAACTATAGGATGCCCGATCGGATAAACAGCTTTCTTTAAAACACTTGGATATAATGAGATGAAATCTACATAATTTTTTTTAAAACCTAGTTCACATTCGTAAGTAAAACATACATTATTAACACGTCCACCAGAGCATTTTATTATTGTAAGACCTAGTTTTTTAATTTAAGATAATATTTAAACCTTGAATTATTGTATTCTTTGATTTGTGAATTATCATTTCTTAATTTATTAAATTCACATTCCCATATTGTTATTACAGTATAATTTTTTTGTAAAAATTTCAATCGTTTTTCTAAATTTTGGAGCTTTTGTTCATTTTTAAATTTTTCATCACAATCATGACCATGCCACACACATCCATTAAACTCATAAACCTCTCTATTAACAATATCATAAACATCAACATAATAATTACCAATTCTATATTCACGTCTCAATTTTATACATTTCAATTGTTGAATATAATCTAACCAAAAAGATGCTGCTATTGAATAATTTTTCTTTGGCTTATAACCTTCAACAGGTGTATTGGCTAGGAGAATTTCATTTAAACATTCCACTTTAAAAACTTCTAGTCCTATGCTAGCTAAAGTTATTGATCTAGTGAATGGATCAATATCTGTGATGCTTTTAAATACTTGTCTAAATTTTAGCACACATTTTAATAATATTTCAACATCATTTTTGCAATAAATTATCAATTCATTTTTAAAATTCCACATTTTTTTGAATCTTTATAATTTTTATGCCAATTAATAGCATCTATTTTATTTCAAGGAGAAAGATATTCTAAATTGAAATAATTTAAATCAGGAATTTCGCCTACATAATCATATATTTCTTGTTTATTAAATAAATGAGGAAAAATTCCTTTTTTAATATTTATTTCTAAACCTAATGCTTTAGGTAGACTTGAAAGAGGCTGTAAGAAAAAATTCAAACTATCTAGTATTTTAACATTACCACAACGAATCATTAAAATTTTTCTCCCTCTCATCAATAACTCTATATTAGTTAATCCTTTATTCCAAACTTCTCTTAAGATAAACTGAACCGTAACCTCTCATATTATGAGCAACTGCATAAATCATAGCTTTTTTATTTCTGCTCTTTTGGCTAATTGTATAAATAAATAGTCAACATATTCTTTAATGCAATTATATCCAAAATAATATTCAGGTTTTTCTATATAACAATCATTACAATTTCCTTTTTCGGGGCAATTATCACATTTAGTGATATCTATTAAAAGATTTTGTTTATGTTCCCCTGAATCTTGTGTACTTTCTATATCAAAACAGTTAAAAAATTCATTTATATTGTCTTCATCATGAATATGTATTGAATTATTGGACTTAATATAACAATAATGAGGTTGATCTTTATATGATATTTTACATTTTTACATAAATATTCATTACAATTATGTTTTAGCTTTCTCTTATGGGTTATTCCACATTTTTCACAAGTTTTTAAATGATAACATAATTTATTTGATAAATGATTTTGATAGCAATCATTACCAAAAATATCTCAATTACAAGATTCACATTTAATCAATATTGTGCTTTTAAAACAGTTTGTATAGCACTGTTTACAATGATTAGGACATCTTTGATCAAATATTTTGCTAAAAACAACATGACAATCTTCCAAATACTGTTTCTTATTAGCCATATATCCCTTTATTTTTGTGATAGCATTGTAATGTCCATTAATATATTCTAAATAAATTATTTTAAGTCTATAATCATTACCTATAAAAATAAAATTATCCTTATAAATACCATCTATTATTTTTATATCATAATCCACTAGTTTACTTTGAATGATAGGCCAATCCTCAATCGATATTATATCAAATTTCATTTCTAATTTTTTCTTTAATTTTAGAGCTTCAAATTTTTGATTAGAACTTCTATTATCAATAGGAGAACGCCATTCTTTTTTGTTTATATTATGTTGATTATCAGTAAAATATTTAGCTACAACTAAGGCTCTATAACCACATAAAGCATCATTATTTTTAATAGAAATAACAGATCTCTTTTTAATTGTTATTTCATCATAAGTTTTAGGAGCTTTTCTTAATGAAAAATTTATAAATTTCTTTTTTCCTTTACCCAATCCTTCAATATTTTCAACTATTACTATATGCAATTTTATCATACTATTATCAAATAAATTTTTATTGCTTTGATTGAATTTTTCAATTCTATCAAATATAGTTGAAACTTTTGATTGAACTAAATTTATTGATTTTATAATAGCCTATAAAAATAGGCACTTCAAAAAAATCATTATCAATCTCAATAGATATATAATTATTTTCATCCACATTTTCAATACATTTATTGATTAAATTTTGAAATTCTTCTATAATATTTTCTTTAATTAATAATAGATTAATTTCTTTAAAATTATGTTTAATTATAAATGAAATAGATTTTTCTATACGTTTAAACTTACCATATATTTTGGTTGGTTTAATTTCTGTATCATCAAATTGAATTTTTGCTTTCCTCAACTGTGAATAGATACGTACTTTTGGAATTTTAGACATTTTTAGAATTAATTAAACTAATGTAAAATGTTTAAAATTAAAGAATTCAAATAAAATTATAAATTAAATATAAAGTTATTAATATTAAAGTATTTTAAAATTATAATATAAAAATATGATATAATATAACATAACAGAATATAAATAAAATATATATAATAGTAAAAATTTTATCATAATAATGAAAATCACTTGTATAGTGAGATGTTTACTCTCGTCTTGTTGAGAGAACACTGTGAATTGAAATTAAATTTAGACGTCTTATATACTTTTTTGAAAAATTAATTAACCTACTTTCGATTTAATCTAAATTTAATTTTATTTCCAGGGTAATTAATCACAAATCAGGAAATTAGTTTTTATTTTTAATTATCGATTAAAATGTAAGTTTTTCTTCCGAGGTAATTAATTTTAAACCAGGAAATTAATTTTTATTTTTAATTTTAGATTAAAATGGAAATTAACTTTTTTAATTAAAAAATTTGACCCAGATAATTTAGTATAAAAAGACAAAGTTTTTACTCTTAAATTATCACTCACATGGATGTTACACATAAAGTCACTTCTAATGAGAGAAAAGTTCATATATATGACTCAGTTTGTGATTTTTGCTATCAAGTGTTTTCAAAAAAACATTTATTAACACATATATTAAAATGTTCAAATTGTAATTAAATATATTTTTCTGTGAAACAAACGCGAATTTTATTATTATTTTACATTTTGAAGAAAATAACAAAACTACCACAAACTATAAATGTTATTGAATATATGAGAGAACTGTAAATATTTTACTCTCTGATATATGCTCAAAAAAAAACATCGAAGAATATATTATTTTGAAAAATATAATAAAATATCTTGGTGAATTTCGTCAAATTGAATACGATTTAATACTACATGAAGAATTGTGCGAAATTAACATTTTTGTTTTTGATTTTATGCATAATATAATTAGTGAAAATTTTACTGACGGTTTAGATAATTTTAAAATGCTTTATACTTTAAATGAACACAATGCTTATTATAAAATAGTTAAACAAGAAGCCGAAGTAAATAGAGAATTTTATAAACAATTAAATGACAGTTTTTATGTCTAATGGGTAAAAAATCATTGTTTTACTCGAAAAGTTTGAAAGATACAAATTTTTTAGAACTTTGTAAACATTGTGATGAATTATTTTGTATACCAGAATTTATAATTCATTTAAAAGAGTGTAATAAATTAAAATCAAAACCATTAAATAAAGAAAAAATAAGACAATTAATTTTGTTATATTTGTTAGAAATTGAAACTGAGTTACCATCATTTACTCCACAAGAACAGCTTTTACTTACATCAATAAAACAAGAAATAATAAGTTTTTATTTGGATCTATATTGTGAAAAGACTGATTATGATATTCATAAACATGTTAATTTTGACTTGATTGACCTATATTATTATGAAGAAATTTTAATGGAAAACCATATATATGATGAAATTAATGTG
>JAQFZM010002563.1:0-13262 GCA_034695785.1 Galumna obvia | reverse complement strand
TGAGCAAATGCATGGAGAATTTGTTCATAACTGGGAGAATTCATAACTCGGAGAGTCACAACTAGTACATTGCAATGCATAGGGAGTCCGTCAAAAATTAAAAAAAAATTCATAACTGGGAGAGTTTTACAACTCAGAGATTCACAACTGGGAGAGTCTACTGTATAAGTCTTATATGATATAAGTTATATCATATAACTTATATCTCAATATATCTTAACTCTAATTAATAATTTAATAAATATTACTAAAATTAAAACAATAGTAAAGGGCTTTAGTTTAATATAAGTTAAATTAGTTATACATAAAAGTTTAAACCAAAATACAATCACTTTTTTAATATTTTTTTTAAATTAATTCAATTCAATAAATAAAGACTAAACAAAGTCTTTATTATGACTGAAATCTAATCTAAGAGTATTAATATTTGAAGGTATAATTTAATTGAGTGAAGCAGATAAGCATAAATGAGTATAAATGAGCCTAAATGAGCATGGTCTTTTTACTTCACTTACTTCACTTTACTTTACATTAAGACTCTTTACTTTTTACTTTGCATCGAATGCAGACCATCAAAAACGTCCAAATATGAAAACCTGAAAAGTACTCAAAAACAGTAGAAAAATACTCAAAATTTTTTGACGTTTTATATAATATATAATTTGAAGGGAAACAAAATACAGTTTAACAAAATTTACAAAACATTATTATTTTAATTATAACTAAATATAATTTATTATATTAATTATAACTAAATATAATTTATTATTTTAATCAATACTAAAATTAAGTATTTATTCAATCTCTATTAATCAAGTTAAATTTATTTCATTTTATGGTTTATTTAATTAATTATATTGCTTTCAATATGAAATTATATGTGGATTAAGTGGATGCAAAATAAAAAGTAAAGAGTCTTAATGCAAAGTAAAAAGTAAGTGAAGTTATATCAATGTCACCAATTGTTTTGGCAAAAGTGACGTCATTTGTTTATAAGGACTCAAATGAAAACATTGAAACATTTTATGTAAAAATAATTTAAAATCGATTTAAATTAAGTGTAAATTAAATGAAATAAATTGATTTAAATTTGTTTGGGATTTAATAAATGATTGGATTTTAAGAACTGAATATAAATATTATAATAATTTTTAGTTTCAACGAATTTAAATCCTATTAGAGTTTCGCCGGTTTTTGATAATAATTTTAATCTTTAATTTTAAAACAATTTTTTAATCATTTTTTTATATATTTTTAAAAAGTAATGAATATTATTATTAATATTTTCATCGTTTACTCCAATCAAGACTTTTGTTGTTTAACTCATCCGAGAAATAATTGATTTGTTTTGATAATAAAAATGATAAGTTTAGCGAAAAAAATTAAAGAAAAGAAATCTGAAGAAAATAATAATCAAAGGAAGAGACCTCTCATTAGAGACACTCTTTTATTAAAAGGTTTTATACATTTTTTGACAATAATTTTGATTAAAGTTTGATTTAATTGTATAGAAGTACAGGAAATGGAGCGACAAATGCCTGACTCGTGTTATGTAATGTTTCCCAATTCTAACGAATTGTTTCGATTTGATCTCTATATAAGTCCTCCTGAAGACTGTTTTTGGTCCGGAGGAAAGTTTAAGTTTACTATAGAAGTGCCTCAAGAGTACAATATTTTGGTTTGTTTTCCATTCAATTCTATATAAACTAATTGTGTTTACTATTGATTTAAAGCCGCCTCAAGTCAAATGTCTGACCCGTATATGGCATCCAAACATCTCAGAAGATGGAGATATTTGTCTCAGTTTACTTCGGGAGAGTTCTATTGATGGGATGGGTTGGGCGCCCACCAGAACTCTAAAAGATGTTATTTGGGGCCTCAACTCTCTCTTTAATGTATTCTTTTATTTTGATTTGAAATGAATTTTAGATTAATTTATATTATATTATATTAGGATTTATTAAACTTTGAGGACCCACTCAATGATGAGGCGGCCAACCATTTCATGAGAGATAAGGACGGCTTTCATAACAAAGTCAAAGAATATGTACACAAATATGCAAAATCGTGAAACAATTCTAATATCAATAATTTTGAATTTTTTTTAAATAAAATTTTAAAATCAGGAAACCATACAATTATTGATAAGAAATGTCTATTCGAGAGAGTTTTCGGCGATTTCTTCCAACTCTACTCTTTCGAAATCCATTTCTCTTTCATAGAATGCAAGTAATGCCAGAAAAATAATGGATAAAATAATTCCTATGTTTTGAAGCGCAACGATTTGAAGCATACTTTTGACTCCCTTTCGGGACGCGTTTTCCAACGACCTGTTCATCGCTCGCATGACATCCACTAAAGCCATATATAGGAAAAATCCGCCTAAAATTAATTGTCTTTTAATATTAGGTTAATTCTAAACCCATTGGATTACCCGATAATGCAAATATATAAGGGGAGGCATCTTCTGCCTCATCGCCTAAAAATATACCCAAAGCGAGACCTGGATAAGAGGCACAGGCACTCAATAGAATCCATAAAAAGCTTTGTCTCATTTTCATTCCGGCTCTTATGAGAACAGCAAAAGTTCCCAAACGATGTGCCACTTCTTCTAACATAACGGCAACTGATATACTAATTCCGGCTAAAATGTTACGATCAAAGGCGGCCCCTATTGAAAGGCCATCAATAAAATTAAGAAGAGCATCACCCAAAACAATCATCCAGGCCACTGTGTCTATAGTAACTGTAGGCAATGAATCTTGATCAAAGCGCTGACTTCTGATACCTGGAACAATATTTTCTTTGGTCTGCATTTTCTTTAGAGTATCCGTTTTAATATTATCTGAAAATTTTTGAGCGGTGGTCACAGGAGTTACCACATTTACTGTTGATAAACACTGTGCCAATTGTTCTCGAGTTGAGTTGAGAAGTGCCTCTCTCTGTACTACAGAATTGGATCGATTTCTTTGCGTTTCAAAAGATTGACTGTTTTGTCCCTCATTTGGAAACTGCTTATAAACAGTGAGTTTAATTCCGGGCAAAATATCTTTTTCTTCATCCCTTCCAATTGAGGGTCGCTTTCGTTTGCCTTTACTTTTAAAAGTCGTTATAATTTTGAGCGACATTTCTATTATATAAAACATATAAATTCCAACGAATATAAGGAATGTCTGCCAAAAATAAATTCTGTATTTTTCGTCGATTATATCAAATGCTTGTGGAAAGAGATGAAGAATAGCACTTCCCTATTAGACAAATATTTAATCAAATTTTATTTCAAACAACAAAACTTATATTAACCGCAAGACCGCCGACAGCCAGACCTTCAAAAAGTGTTAGGATTATTCTTCGGGCATTTTTGTTGAGAAATGGCAATACTATGAGTCCTCCCATCGATACAACTATAGAAAGAGTATCGAAGAGAACAGCGAATCCCCAAACCCTCTCAATGGAGGGCTCAACCAATTTTAGTGTTTGATTTTCTTCTTCTTGTGGTGAGCGATGAGACTCACCGTAACAAATGGGTCGCGTCTGTTGAAACAAAATTAAAGGACATAATCTGGTTATGATTTGATGAAAAGAAATCGAGGATTTGGGCACTAAGTCTAACATTTCACTCGAGGAAAGGCACTCAGAAGTAACCGCTTCGCACAACTCTTTAGTGTTGTGCTTCTTATTAGCAAATTGTTCACATCCGAGGTCTCTGTCTTCCATCGGAGACTTTCTTCTGAGTGTTCGTCGTAATTGGAAATCATGGAAATAATCAATGAGTCGATTGATTCGGGGCTCATTCATTACAACTCTATGCGTCGGATCTATAATTATGTGTCCTCTCAAGAGAACAAAACGCGCCAAACGCTCGATATCTTTAAGATCATTAAGAATGGGCTCATTTATTGGATTCGTCTCTTTTAAACTTATGTTTAATGACAAGTCTTCGTGAACTTCCTCTTCATTATAGTCGAGACAATTAATGGTTGACATCAAATACATTATTTTTAAGAAAAGAAGTATTAAATCAAATGAATAATACATTTTTCTATTTTAAATGTGTTTCAAATGATTTATGAATTAAGTTTTCATTGAAAAAAAGCAATCGATGACTACAATAGAGAACATCAAAAGAGACGACAAATATTCACTTCAAGAGTTAAACTTTTCTTAGAATAGAGAATAAGTGGACTCTAAATAAAAGTGATTTGAAACTAATACTACTGTAGTACTGTGTAACACTTATTATACTAATAGACAATGTTTTCTGGTATCAAATCATTGAAGATAAGGTCTACACTTGAAATTAAAGCTAATATTTTGTTTATTTGTTTAACTGATTTCTATTAAATTCAATCAAAAGATTAGTTCAGAATTTGAAACCATTGAAAACAATTTTATTCACAAATGAGGTCAGAATATATACAAATATTTTGAACTTTTATTTTGAATACTTTTTATATTATATTATATTTATATTATGGAACAAATTTTTTTTGATGTTTTTGTTTATCAAAATATGCATTATTTGTATCTACAGAAAGCAATGAAGTGTTATAACAAATCACAGATTAAGAAAAGTCTATAATTTATAGAATTATTATAATTAACCAAAATTTTTATCCAAATCTTAACAAACAAATACACAAAACTATTTATGTGATTATAAATCGATTAGTGTTTCCTTTAAATACCGACAATTGATTATAAAAATATCGAGAATTTTCTAAAATTCTAAAAATTTCAAACCTTTCAATAAATTCTTACACAAACTCTAAAAAAGTCTTAAATTTGTACAAAAACAGGGTTTAAATGTTTAACATTTTTCGTTAAAACCCTTAATTGAAATGAAGTTTTTCAATACCCGTTTCTATTGTGTTTTCAGTACTCTTTTGGTGCGTTTTAAGAGAGATTTCATTTTGTATGTGAAGAACATTGTCTTCACTATCATATCCACTGTCCTGTCGGGTTCGCTCGCACTCTGTTTTAGTCGAAATATCTTCAGTCGAATTATTTACATTTTTTCGATTACTTTTTCGATTTTTGGCTCTCTTTTGGTTTTTCTGTTTTCGGCCTAAAATACTAGAATTCGGACGAAATATAGTTTTTGAGACATTTTCACTGAAACGGACGTTCTTTTTATGCTTTTTTTCAGACAATTCATCGTCACTATAGACGTCTTCAACTGAATGCCAGAATACAGACAACAGATCGAAGTCGATGTCAACTGAATCACAGTTCGACTCAGAAACTGTTCTTCGGTTCCAATTTTGCGAATATTTTAGAATTCCTTTCTTTGTTTCCTTTAAATATCAAAAACAGTTTAATTAGTCTTTAATTTTAGATTTAATTAAAAAAAACCTCATTTATTGACTCAGAAATAGTTCGCCGCGAATACCGACTCTTCATAGAAGTATTGGAATTGTTTTGAATTATGTCTTGAGTTTTGTCATCAATTGTTTCATTTGTAGCAAATGATCCCAAATTGTTGGCATCATTTCTATCACTTCTAGAATCTGGAAATCTTTGGCTACCATTTGGGTCTTCGAGTGATGAAAGAGTGACTCCTTTTTTATTTAACTGAAATCAATAAAAGTTTAATTTTGAAAAAAAAAACTAATTTATAGTTTACTTTGAAATTTATCACAACTTTTTGTGAATCCATGGATTCAACGCTGACTTGACTTTTGTTGAGATCAAAGACATTGTTATCGATTGCAATCTCTTGAATACCATTTAATTCGGAGACCATTTCATTGATAATATTTTCATAATTGTTTTCCATTATTCCTGAATTAAATCAAATGACAATTATTTTGATTCAGTTTTGAGAAAATACGCAAAAACACAAAAAATATGCAAAAAAATGATGACTTCTTTGTAATTAAATTTAAATTGCAATCAAAGCATAAATGGGAAGAACCGCTAATTTAGCGCTCATTTCATTATAAAATCAACAAAATTATTGATTAAATATATTTATTGTCACTTTTTTGTATGCAATTCATAGAAAAATAATACTCACAATAAATGCAATGAATGACAAAAAGTATTCTTTAATTCAATTAAATTAAAAGAATATTATTTAAAAGAATTGTTTTTTTGAACTGAACTGAAAGTCACGTAAACACAAATAGTTTACAATAGTTTATAGTTTACTACAGAGTTTAGTACAGACTTTATTCTAGAATAGTCTTCAATACATTACACGTATAGTAGACTACCTTTACTTCAATCTGTTATCCGTTAAACAGAATAAAACTGTTGTTGGGTTTGAGTAAAACCGACCCAATATTTAGAACTTAAAGAACTCTTTTATAAATAATATAAAAATTGTTTCTCAGATTAAAGTCACTTATGATTCATATAATATAAACTTAAAATTTAATTAATAGAAAGCTATTTATTGTTTGATTTAATAATAAAGAATTAAATAAATTTGAAAATAATTATTATGAGTTTGGAAGCGGTTTCTCTACAGAACTGTTTCATTGAAAATAGCCTTTTATTGTAGGATCTGTTTTGAAACACTAAAGAGAGACTTCCCTTAAAAACCAGTTCAATGTGTTAATAGTATTCCTATATATGAATGGTTTTGTGCATAAAAGAGACTAACGCTTTAAATTTCATAGCTATTAAAAGGCACCAAAACAAACACACATAATATTACTATTTGTCGAAGATTTGTAACCTTTTATAATATGTTAGTTTAAAGCGTTAGTCTCTTTTCTGCACAAAACCATTCATTTATTGATTTTTTATTTCCTATATTTTAACGTTTTTTGTAATAAAATTTATTTTAAATCTAAGTTTGGTTTTGACTTAAAATCTGCTTTAATATGAATTTCAATTAATTTGAATAACTCTTAAGATTTAGTTTAAATTTAAATAAAGAAATAATTTAATTCACTTACAATTTAATGAATGAATAAGAGGTTTATAATAACGCTGTTTATGAATGAAATCACTATTTAAATGACTTCTATAATAAACACATTTTGTAAACAAGTTGTTTAAAACAACTTTTATTTTATCGTTAATTTGGCGCTCATTTTATTATAAATGGGTTCAGATAATGAAAAAAAGACAAATCGTAAACCCGGTCGGGGCAGAGGTCGTGGTCGGGGACGGCCTCCCGGTAGAGCTAAAAAGACAAAGAGTCCGAAAAAGGCGACGAAACCCGAAAAAAGTGTTAAAAAAGAGTTGAATCGAGAATTTGTGGACAAAGACATTGAAAATAACGATATTTTAAAGAAAAGTGATTCTCTTTCAGATCTGAAGTCTACCACCGATTGTATGTTCAGATATTTTGATGTATTGTTTTGTTTTAATCGTCGCTAAAATATTTTAGTCGAAGAAAGCATTGATTCCGAGATAACCCTTTCGTTTGTAACGCCGGCATCGAAAGCACTTCTTGGAAACGAACCCTTGAATTGGAAATATAGGGTTAATCTCATCGGAGAAAAAGTGGTTAATCCACGAATTCATTGCTGCGAAAAGTGTTTTCTTCCGATTCTGGTTTACGGAAGAATGGTATGAATGATAGCAATCAATGGTTTATTCAATGATTTTAACAATTGATTCAATTGAACGATAGATTGCGTGCAAACATGTCTTTTGTCTGAATTGTAGTCAACAAAATGAC
Source organism: Galumna obvia (assembly GCA_034695785.1). NCBI lineage: Eukaryota > Metazoa > Arthropoda > Arachnida > Sarcoptiformes > Galumnidae > Galumna > Galumna obvia. Next base: position 5,623 of record JAQFZM010002563.1, on the reverse strand, counting down.
AAACAGTGTCCGCGTTGTGGAGAAAAAGTAATAAGAGTTGAAAAAAGTCCGTTGGGAACAGTTTTCATGTGTCAAACAGAGTCCTGTAGGCGAACATATCTGAGCCAACGTGACCTTCAGGCACATATAGAGCACAGACACCTCAGACGACAGATTTCGGCCAATACTTTAAATCAATCAAATAGTAATCCTATAGCGACCGCTAATATCACAAATAAAGACGTCTCCACTTCACTGACGGTCCGATCGGCTCAATATAACACTTCATTTCAAAGTCCGATACCAGTCGTCAGTTCGCGCTCTAATCTCATAACAGTTCCAATTCAGGACGAAGTGAGTCCCGCCATTAATTCAATGGCACAGAATATCAATTCCCAGTCATCGGTATTGGTTTCACCGCCACAAAACGTCTCAAATTATGGCGTTCCTCAACAAACGCCTTTCGGTCATCCAAATCCTCATTTGCAGTGGTCTTCAATACCGACTACAAATAATTATGGGTATCGCCCCCCGCAGTCCTGGCACCCAATGTCTCCCTTCAACAATCCTTATAACCGCCCCTATGGTTATCCCCAGTAATAGTAGTAATAATTTAATGGTTTAGTTATATATTTTGCAAATATTCCGTAATTTAATTTAATTTAATTTAAATTGATTTTTAAAAACATTTAATAATTTATTTTTTTTTTGAAAAAATGCTTTTCTTTAAATGCAATTAAATTTCTTTCGGTTTTAATAATACTTTTTTGCGATATTTTTTAGGCAGAGATTTATAAAAGTAATCACAGATTCTTAAAATATTTAAAGCATTTGTTGCGTTCAATGGAATGAAATTCAGAAGAGTTGAGTCCTTTTTTTTAAACTTGTTTGTTTCCATGAGGGCAAACTATAGAATTTGTCCCTGGACATTCCCATTATTTCCTGTAAATTATAATTTCCATAAAATATTTGTTTAAAAAATAATAATAAATAAAATCAATGAATACATGAAAATCTTCAGCAGATAAATAAGATTCGAGACAAAGAGGATTAAGTCCTTCCGGTCTTTTGCGAATTTCTTCCAAACTATAATGACTGGAATCAGTAGATCTCAATTGAGATAAAACTTCTTGTATTGGAACCATTTCACCCGGTTTGCGTCCGTCCTATTAAATGATTTAAAAATTGAAATCTTTGTTCTCTTTTTTACTTAATTTTTATTAAAAGTTTTTCAGACATTTTAGAGGACTTATATAGAATTACCTCAGAATGAATGAGTGCGACGTCTTCTCTGTATTTCCATTCAGGAAAAAGAGCAGAGAAAGAGTCGGGTTCGAGACCAGCACAGACTACATGAGCATTTGGCGGTTCTTCACTATTTTTGGCTGAAAAATTAAAGTCATATTTTTGTGAATAGATCTCAGGATTGAAATGAATTACCAAAACAATAAGAGAGTGTAAATTCGAGCGCACACTTTCGTTCTGCACTCCAACGTATATTAACGGAACCAATTGTTGTATTGACTTCAGATTCGTTGGGATCCGTAGAAAATGCAAATTTTGATTCCCATAAAAATATTTGGTTTTCATTATCGAAGAGGAAAAATGTTGGCTGTTGTGCGTCGTATATGTCTTCCTGAAGGAAAGGATAGGGATTCAAATGATCACTACTTCTAAACGAACAAAATATCTCTTTTGGTTTAAATTCTCCGGAAGAGGAACTTAAATGAAATAATCGCGGAGTATATGAAAACGAATCGCAAATTTCAAGTAAACTATAATAAAGATTTCGATAATCTTTTCTCTCATCGGAAGTGAATATTTGCCAAAAATCATTACTTTCGTGACTCTCTTCTAATTCTTTTAGTGAATAATTAACTTCAGATTTGAGTCCCATTTCAGATGACTTGTTTTTAATGAGATTTTGGAGCGCACTCTTCATCACTTTTCGCGTTTCCTCCAAACATTTGGATCCGTTCCATAAATAGATTAAATCAGACAAAGAATTTACAAAAGCAAATGAGGTCCGACTCCTAAGACTTTTAACTTTGCACTCGACTTCTATAAGTGAGGCCTCATTTGAAAGAAGTCCTCTGATATAAAACATTTTCCATTCATTTTCTGATAAATTCTGTCCTCTTTTTCCGCGTAAAATAATGAAACTTCCTTTGAATAAATTTAGAAAACAGGGCTCTTCTCTACGTTCAGAGACTCGAACCTAAAATTTAATTAATATTTTAGTTTTCGAGAAATTATCGACAAAAAAAATGAAAGTTAACGGAAAAAGAGTTACAATTCTTGCCTTAAATTCTTAAAATTGTAGCAAAAGTTATAGAAAAGAGAGATTTCCATAGAATTAATTGAGAAGACATTGAATTTTAGTTAAATATAAAAGGTACCTGTTGAGCTTTTTCTTTGTCCAATTCTACTGTCATTAGAGCTAAGGCTCCTTTTTCTGTATTAGAAGTGTTCCTTCCGTTCCAAAAGAAATAACAGGTTCTATCTCTACCTATCATCGAATGACGCGATATATTCCCTGTTTTTAATAGTATTCCGATTCGAGAGAGTCTGTAATTCCAACGAACGACATATGTTTGGCCAGAATAGAAGCAAAATTTATTGTTGTCATCTAGCTCATGTTCTTCATATTCAGAGATTTGCCAACATTTAACTTCTAATGAAGTAATACTTATGTGACGCCCTTCCAGTTCGTCGTCCCAACGAACTCCACGACCCAAATGTGAAGTCTCTAATATCATATCAGGTTCTGGAGGTTTGCTTTCAACTAATGATTTAAAATCAATATTAGAATCTAAAGAAATGGGTCGACACTGTTTCTCATTAGGAGTTGATTTGGCAAAACTAGTGGTTGAGTTCCAACTGAAAAACTTATCCTTAAATAAAAGTGTTTCCATATTTTGAACAACTTTCATAAAATAAGCCCAAATCGGTCTTTGATTTGCAGTTTTTGGGGCCATTTCTCCGAAGGGATTGATATCACAATCACTATAATCATAGCCTTTATTCCAGAGTTCTTTAGCGGAATCGAGTGCACACTTCCGTTTCATAGTTGAAGCCCTATTTCCGACCCAAACATACATTTCAGGGCCGAAGTCAAAAACGAAGGCTTCATCGGATGTCAACATTTCATATTTAGGGATTTGTCCCCAATAACTCTTAAATGGAACTAATTGTTCGTCGTTTACGTGATAAACCATATTTGTGCCGATAATCACTTCTTCATAAATCTCGTCCTCATTAGAAGGTTTTGGAGGATTAATATTATCAGAACTAGAATTCAATTCTTTTAAAAACAATTCATTACTCTTTTTATCAATATTTTGTGCATTTTGTCCATCGATTAAAGTTATATTATTTGAAGAACGAAAACATAAGTCTTTTTTCTCTTGAATTTGATTCGCTATTTCTAAAGCTTTAGTCCTTTCAATAACATTAGAGTATTGTCCGATCCATACAAAAAGATTTTCTTTGGTGACCAGTATATAACTGTCGCCACTATTTATAGAATCAAGTTTTGGTTCAACGAGTCTGGTTTGAGCTCTTCTTCTGCCTTTGATTTGAAGAAGCATTAAATTTTGCACAGAATTAGGCATATCATAACATTTCCAGGAATCTCTTGTTCCAACTGAAGAACTTCTCAATTTTCCCGCAACAGCTCTAATGTCCTCTCGAGAGGCTAAACCTGCCAGTGCTGAGGCCGCAAAACTTGAAGACTTAACTAACTCTTTAGACTTTTTATTTGGTTGAGTTTCTTCTGAATTTTCAATATAAGATTCAACCGTAAAGTTAGTTCTGGCGGCGAGTCTTCGAATAGGATTGGATGCCGTTCTTCTATCGTGTCTTTTAGTTGACTTCTTTTGAATTAATCTAAATTTTCAAAAGTCATTCATTTGAAAAAAAGATATAAATACTTACAGCGATGAAACACGATTATCAAATCCTACAAAAACATCATCACTTAATTTCTCGCTATCATTCAATTTTTGCGATTCATTTATAAAAAATGAGTTAAAGCTTTCGTCATCTAATTTTGGAATTGAAATCACTTTCTTAGGACTTGAATTTAAAGAGTTTTGGTCGACATTATCAGAGATTTCTAATTTTGGGACAACTCTTTGTTCACTTTTGATAGAATTCAATAATTTTGCCGTTTTCTCACTTCGAAAAGGTGTCGCTTTTGGTGTCTTTTTCTGAACGTCTGGGGTTTTGACGACAGGAGTTTCTGTTTCATTCATTTTGGACTCAACTGTAAACTGTTTGACATCTTTTTCTTCGACTCTATTTTTCCAGAGAAGACTAGAGTCCTCTAAACGAGAGACTCTATCGGCAATACTCGTCGATCTGTTCCTATTATTGTTATTTGTTTTGACCCTTAGCTCAACCTCATTACTGACATCCTTTTCTGGTACTCTTCTTTTCCAACTTTCTTCCCCGTCGTGTTTAAGAGCAGCCAATCGATCCGAAATACTTTTATGGCTTCTTTCGGTTTCATTTGAATTTTCGATATCGATATCAATTGATTTCGTTGAACTCATTATTATACAACTCGAGGGTCTCTTCTGATCCAACTTTTTATGATTAAATGAAAGCCTTTAAAACAATGAAATTTTGAAATTTTTATTATATTCTTTTGAAAATTAGAAACTTTAAGCCTTAGCCCAAAGAGAGAGAGATTTTGCCATTTAGAGAGTGAGAAGTTATCATAGATTTGACAGAAAATTTTAAAAATAAGTTTTGGCAGTCATTCAGAACACTAACTATTTATAGAATTAACAAAATTTGTGCAAAAATTGGAAGAATTTTACAGTAAAAGTATGAAATGCATTAAAAACAGTGGTTTTGAAGATATTTTCAATTTTTTATAACTAAACTATTTTAAAGAACAGATAGAAAATTACAAAAAGTGTTTAAAATCAAAATATTCTTAATATAATTAAGAATTTTAAATATCATAAAATTGATTAAAAATAATCGATATTTTATAAAATATTATTAGCAGAAATAGTATAGAAAAGTGAAGTCATTTGACATACAAATAGTGTTAGAATTTTACATAAAATTCAAAGTTAGAGAAAATATGATTATTTTGAACCAAAACAATATTTCGCGGAAAAGTTAATAGTATACTGAAGACCATATCTTCAAATTGAGATTACCTTGATGGTCTTTGATCATCATTATTTTCATCGTTTAGATTCAGAGCACAAGTATTAGGCGAAGGAATAGAATTTATGTTTCTATTGTAGTGAATATCAGCCGAATTGTTATTCAATTGATCCGAATCATTGTTTCGACTCATATCTGATTTCATTTCCATTTCTTCATCACTCGATGAAGAGGTGGTGTCAGAAGGATTAATCTCTTCGTTTGATCCAATGCTCTCATTCTTTATAATGGATTTAATTTTTGAGCCCTTATTTTCGGAGTTTTGGTCGGACTTTTTAAGAGCACTTTTGACTGGTTTTGAGTCATTTGTTGAGGATTTGGGCCCCGTTTTCAAAATACTCTTAACTTCAACAATGGAAGAGATTTTTTCATCCGAACCAATCTTTAGTATACTTTTAGTTGAATTATTTAAATGACTGGGACTGGCCTTCGATGAGTTGAGACCATTTGTCCCATT
>JAQFZM010002562.1:0-13264 GCA_034695785.1 Galumna obvia | reverse complement strand
ATTTTAGCCAAACCTCGATTTTGGTCAGCAAATTTGCCGACACCGTCAATCGGCCAAAATCGAGGCCTAACTGTATAAGTCTTTCCTAAAGTCCTTTGAGACTAAATTTAAAAATTCATATTCACTCACTTTTTAAATATTAAATATTAAGAATCAGTTTTAGTAAAGAATAGTCTCTATTAATGATAGGTTCTATTCATTTGACTAAAAGCAAATGTTTTGCCACTGATTTTAAATTACAAAATGAGTTCATTAGTCTTTTGGGAAATTGAATGCTCTCTTCTATTAATTTATTGCTCGTTTAAATTAAACTCACAAATCTTTTACTCTTATTTATTTAGAATTTTTATTTTGAGATTTATTTCTAGAGAAAGGGATACCAATTCTTAAATGAAGGGAAGCTTTTCTTTATTAAATTGTGTTCTATTAAACAAACAAAAAGTTGTAAAAATATTCTCTTTGTTTGTTAACATTAATTAATTTTTTACTTTGAATTCTGAATTTGAAATAATGAAAACAAAGTCTCAAAACAATTATTTTATTTATTAATTAATATAAATAAAAAAATATTTCTGACATTTAATAAATTCTGTGTTTTTAATCAATTTTTATGATTTAATAATTTTGTTAAGAATTTTTGATTATTTTAAAATTTAAATGCATTTACGCTTCAATTGATATCCGGTTATATAAAGTTTGTGTTTGAAGAAACTCTAATTTAATTCAAGTCATTTAATATTAAAAGTCTCACTGGAATTGAAAGTTCTTCAAATGTACTGATTATACAATTTGTGGTTAAATTGCTTTCATTGTATTATAATTTCAAATTTCAAATGTTTTCTAATTTATTAAAATTTTAGTTTATTTTTATTTTTAAAAAATACCTCAAAATTTAGAATTACTCTAAAATTGATGGAATAAATAGTATAATAATTTTTTCTCTAATTTATTAAATTTTTTTGTTTAATTGATTTAAGACTTAAAGTTTTAAACATAAAGTATTAATAATTAATACTTTAAAATCAATAATTTTAAAAATGCGATCAAAAATAGAGTCAACGGATAAACATTAGATAAATGTGGACTCAATTCCTGCGAACACTTCTATTAATAGAATAATAGAAAAACTCTAATCATATGTTTTTGTTTTGAAGAGACGGCAAAACATTTAAATTTCTAATAATTACTCATTAATTCAATTCTCATGGATTTCGACACTGAAATCAAAGACCGTTTATCGACAAAGAAGTGGACAAAAGTGGGAAGAAATAGTAGCGGATGTATTAGTGAAGGTAAACCATTTTATTGGTACTATATTTACTAAAATTACTAACTAAACTAGTAAAACTAAACTAAACTAAACTTGAATAACAATTTTTGCATTTTTGATACAAAGGGTAATATCTGATAACCAAATCATTTATTAGATTTAATTTAAGTTTTAAATCTTTTGTTTAATTATTAAAAAAAATTAATTTTAAGGCGAAACGTATGAAACGGATAATGGATTTGTTTTTGTGAAGAAGAATTTGAGCGAAGATTTAGTTATGTTTGTCGGAGAGTTTGAGTCTTTAAAAGCAATGGAAGAGACAAAAACAGTTAGAGTTCCCAAACCGATATGTGTTGTGCCAGACGTGAGAGGACGGGGCGGTGCTATTGTTGTCGAGTACTTGAATATGTCATCTCTAAAAGAACAGTCCGGAAGATTGGGTGAACTTTTGGCTGAAATGCATTTATTTAACGCCATTTTGGGTAAAAAGAAAAAGAAGAACGAGTTATGGGTCGGAAAGAATACAGACTTGAATTTTATCGAAAAGTATGGGTTCGATGTAAACACTTGTTGTGGTCGTATTCCTCAACAAAATGAATGGACTGAAGATTGGGTCCAATTTTATGCCACAAATCGACTGAAATATCAAATAGATTTGATTGAAACCAAAGAAGGAAACAGAGAATTGAATGAATTGTGGTCTCATTTGTCCATTAAATTGAGTCATTTCTTTACTGATATAAAAGAGCCAATAATACCAGCATTACTTCACGGCGACCTCTGGTCTGGAAATGCGGGACAATTGGCAGAAGAGCCGGTGGTATTCGATCCGTCATCTTTTTACGGACATTCAGAGTTTGACCTCTCAATTGTTAAAATGTTTGGTGGTTTCAATCGAGCCTTCTTTGAGTGCTATCATAACAAAATACCGAAGAGTTCAGGATTTGATAGGTTTGACTATAATTATGTCACTTTTGTTCTCTTCTATTATTCCATTCTATTTTCTAATACTCAGACGAAACAATTTGTATCAATTGTTCCATCATTTGAATCATTGGAATCATTTCGGGGGTCATTACAAACAACAGACACTTTCACTGATGCGTCAAATCGTTAAATAAAATTCTGAGAAAATCTAAATTAACACCAATTAATGTAAAGATAATTAATTTAATTATCTTTTCTTGCGATTCATTTTCTGTGAAGCGATTCCTCTGAGAAGTAATTCATTTTCGAGATCTAAATCTCTTCGTTTCCACGGCTTCCAAATGTAATGAAAGGTTACGATCCATAAAAGAGTTATTGCTATTCAAATATATTTGAATTTATTTTTCAATTGTTTTAAAGGTTTAATTGTTTAATAAAATAACTAAAATATTTGATTAAATCGATTGCTTACCACTCATTATAAATGGAAAAAGTGATGAACCATAAGATGAAATTGATTTGAAATAAAGAGCTTCTGTCACGAAATATAAGACATTCAAAAGCATTGCCAAAAGCGCCAACTTTTGAACTCTAATACCGTTTTATAAGATTTCTTTCTTAAGATAAATGCTTTTAAGAGACAATACTTACGGCATTACATAAAGGTATACAGAAGACTCCACTAATATTAGAGATAAGATTATGTTATAAATCCCATATAAGTGATGAAATGCCGGATCTTTTATTAATAATTATAAAGAGATATAAACAAGATAAATTATAGGTAAAATACAGGTAAATTACCTTTTGCTGAATCAGTTGTGAAAATCTTATCAGTGAGAAAGTTCTTATCATAAAAGCATCGAAAAGCAGTTCCGATGTGAACAAAAGATAGGAAACTGAGCCAACCTCTCAACGAATAGTCAGTCCAATGAGCCATTGCTTACAATTCATATAATTTTTATTATAATTATGTTTTGATTTTCAATTAATTCAAATTTCATTTAAATATTGAATTCATTAAAAGATGGAAAGCATTCAATCGATTCTGTTTTGGAATCAGTGCTCACATCAGTTGAAGGCTTCAAAACAAATTCAAATATTTAGAGACTGCGCCCACCCTTTCCTCATACAAACCCTTTAAATATTTTTATGAAAATAACCAAAACTTCGAAATTCATATTATAAATACAAACAAACGTTAACTTAAAGTAAATATTTTCTCAAATTTGATAAACAAATAAAAGCGAGAAATGGCTTAAAATTTATTGAAATAAAACTAAAATAAGATTATAGAGAAAATTATAATCATTTAATAGAAAAAATGGCTTTAAGTGACAAATGGTCGGAACCCAAAACATCATTCGGTATATTTCCGATTCGATTCATTTGATTGACTGTAAAAAGTTTTTGAAACGCACGAAGTCTTAGTTTTTTGTGGTCATAGAATATATAGTCGACTAAACTGGAATCGTTATAATTTGAAGTTGAGATCAGTTTATGACCCAAACCATTCTCTGAACGAAACACAGATTTTAAATTAAAATTATGTTTTATTAACATTTTGTTCGCTTCTTCTTCTGTTGAATTGTCGGAAGAGTTTTCAAATCTGGTATCTAAAGAAACTCCCAATAGTTTCAAATGATTGTCAGTCATATTTCTTCCTCTACCGGAACCGTCTCTCTGACCAGAAATGTCTCCAATTTTAATGCCTTCAAAGTTAGCCAATCCATTAGTAATGAATTGATAGATATGAGAATAAGGGGCTGAATTAAAATCTCCGCATAAAATGATTGGATTGTAATCAAAGTTGTGGTCGTTTTGTGATATTTTAGCCATTTTGTCGATCTCTGCCAAAAGAAGTCTAATTTGAGCTAATTTGACGTCACCCCTCTTCGGGTTATATAAGAGATGAGTATTGGCCACAACTAGTTTTATGTCGCGATTAAAGCGTTTTGGTTTGAGTTCAACAATAATAGCGATATTATCTCTGTCTAATACTGAAGACATATCTTTTCTCATAAAATCCAATTTAATTGTATTTAAAAGTGAAAACTTATTTTCTTTGTAAATAATAGCACAGCCGTCCATTTTGTCACCCGTTCTTTGTTTGAACACAAAATTATAACCCTTTCGTTTAAGAGAAGGCATATAAAGTTCATCGAAATGTTGGGAATGAACTTCTTGTAAACAAAATATATCGCAATTTGAGTCCAATAATTCTTTAAGAATTCTGTGCCCTCTTTGAGGCCAACACAAAGCAGAAGACTTACAGTTTTCGTACAGTTCTGAGTGATCTTCTAATAAGTTTTGGGACAGAATATTGTAACTCATTATTGAGAACTGAAACTCATTTCCAGTTTTTTGATCCAAAGAATTATTTTCGTTATTTGTAATCATTTTGCGATAATTCAAATCTGATTCACTCTTTGGATCTGAAATTAATTTTTAAATTTTAGTCGTATTTCACTGAAAACCAAATAATTGAGTTAATAGTATCACAAAAACTCCTAAAGTTTACGTTTCTTTAATTAACCAAAATTTATGACAACTTTAGGGGTCTTTTAATGAATTGTGTTTTAGGGGTTATATTAAAGAAAGTTTTACCACTCATTGAGTCCTTATTTTGACAAAACATTCGTACGAAAGGCTTTACTTCAGAATAATTGTTAGAATGTTGTCGACTATTCTGTGGACTAGTCTTTCGACAAAGAGAGGGATGTTTACCAACAAAAAGATGATAATTATTTTTAGGTAAAGAATAGTTTTTGTATGAATTGATGTTTGAAGAGTGACTATTGTCAGGAGTGGTGCGAACGCCCTCTCCTTTGTTTTGTCTCTCATTTTGATTATTTGATCCATTGTTTAATCCACTGTTTGTCTCTTTTTCTGGACTCGATTTGGACTTCGATTGCTTTTTGGGGGAACTCATCGTTTGCTTTGTTTTTGAAAAGAAAATATTAAATTTAATGAAATTATTTTGAAAATTATTTGATTTTTGAATACATCTAAACGTTTGACTAATGTTTGAACTCAAAAACAATATTTTCATAACTTTGTATTTAAACTAATTTTGATATCAAATCAAAACTAATTTCGTTTTTAACGTCATTTTCAAAAATTTGCTGAACTATAGATTCAAATTTAAAATTGTTTTATCGAGGATTTACTCAAAACTATAAATAAATCAAATAATTAAATAACGAATCAATTAATTCAAATAAAACCTTTAAAAAAGTTTAGTTTTAGTCAATCATATGATTTAAAAACATTAAAACAAACAAACATTACGTAATTTTTGAGTCTACACTTTATGCTCACAATTTTTGCTATAACTTTGACTGATTTCTTCATACTTTTCATAATTAATAAACTCTTTTATTCATATCTTGACTTAAACTAATATTTTAAAGAAATATATCCCTTCAAAATCAATTCAGTTTAAAATAATTATTATTAATATTAATTTGATTAACTTTTGTATATCTTATAATGACGTAATTATTGAACAAATCTTAAAATACTTTTTGATAGATAGATATCATTGAAATAAAACATTTATTGGGAACAGAATTTCAACGATTAATGTATTAAACAAAAGCAGTGTTGAAGTGACTAAACAAAAATCATTTGATTTAAACTTAATTTTATAAAAATATTATTCATTTGTCTATCATTTGATTAATTGTGAAGACATCTCATAAAAATGAGTGCAATCGGAACCGGAGTAAGAGATTTAATCAAAATTTATTTGAATTAAAGTTTGTTTTGTTTCGACCAAAAGTATGATTTGTCGGCGTCTCAGTTCTCACCGGACGGACGGGTATTTCAGGTGGAATACGCACAGAAAGCCGTTGAAAATAGCGGGTAATGCCATCAAATTGTGGTTATATATCTTTAAACCATTTATTATTTATTTGATATGACTTAACAGAACAGTAATTGCTTTGAGAGGAAAGGATGGGATAGTATTGGCCGCCGAAAAACTGGTGGCCTCTAAGCTATACGAAAGAGGAGCCAATAAACGCATTTTTAATATCGACAGACATATCGGTGTCGCCGTCGCCGGACTTTTGGCTGACGCGCGCTCTATCGTTGAAAATGCTCGCGAAGAGGCAAAAAACTATCGCTCAGAATATGGTTCTCCCATTCCTCTCAGTGTTTGTATCCATAATTTCTGATTTAAATCTTAGGAATCATTAGTTTATTTCTGAAATGAATTATTTTCAAACAAACCTTTTCTTCCGATTTCCTCACTTTTGATGAATTAATTTGATTTTTTCAAAAAAAAATCCAGTATTTAAAGGAAAGGACGGCAATGTATTTACACGCATATACTATGTATAGCGCTCTCCGACCCTTTGGTTGTAGTCTTTTAATGTCATCGTATGATCCCATCGATGGACCACAACTCTATTGTTTGGATCCTTCGGGTCTCTCATGGGTTTGGACTTTATTTTAAAATACATTCTAATTTAATTACATTACATTTAATTCAGGGCTATTATGGCTGTGCGATAGGAAAGGCTAAACAGGCGGCCAAAACGGAACTCGAGAAATTGAAACTTAAGGAAATGACTGCAAAAGAACTGATTAAAGAGGCGGCAAAAATGTATAGAATTTTAGTTGAATTACATAAAAGATAATAATAAACATTTGTTTAGTATTTATGTGGTTCACGACGAGATCAAAGATAAGGCATTTGAACTCGAAATCAGTTGGATTGGAGCCGACACTAATGGTAAACATGAATGGGTACCTAAAGATCTTTTCGATGAGGCCGAGCGGTTGGCACAGGAGGCCATTAAACCTGACTCTGATTCTGATATTGAACACGAATAACACTTTTAACAAAAACTAAATAATTTAAACGTTTTATATATTTTACTAAAAAAATAAGATCCGATTGAATGAAATCAAAGTTCAGAATTTCTCTTAACTCTAAAAACATTTTAATAAAATATCTTTTGATTACTTCTAAGAGATTTCCATTTCATTCCTATTTGTAATAATTTATTAAAAAATACAATATATCTATAATTTAGTAAAAAAGTCCCGATTTATGTAAAGAAGAAAATAATCTCAGATGAGTCCAAAATAGGAAAGAGCGCTCCGGGTGTATGTCGGAAGGAATGCATAAGTTGTATAACTGGCCATCGCTATGAATGCTACCAGTGCTGTATCTGTCAGAATAAAAAGTGCAAACAAAGAAAGTCATTAAGGAAAGGCTTCAATCGGAAAGATTAGCGCCAATCGGTTAAAAAGATGAGCACATCTGCTCTTCGCACTGAATAACAAATATTTACTGAAAACGATTCGTCTTTCACTCAGAGATGACCAAAGGTTTGACTCAAATAATTTGTTTGTATTTAAGTATAGAATATCTAATTATCTTTTCATGTCTTTAGTTTTAGAATATTATGAAATGTTAGCGAAGTTTCGATTCGATAACATTTGAAAGAAGAGTTTGAAGACTATTTCAAAAAGAACTTCATTTATGAAATACTAAAGAAAAAGGTTTACTCATCTCTGATCAAAACAAAAGGAAAGGAATAGATTTTGTAGGACTAGTGTTAAGATGTAAACATTTGTCTCCAAATCAGAATAACTGTTTGATATGGAAAAGGATACTGAAAGTGGTCTTCTCCCAGGGCTCTAACATATAGAGCGATGTTCTCAGTTCATAGACGAAATACCAGTGCCTTATTCTGTCACAAACACTCCTCATAATTGAACTGATAGTAGTGGCCAATACTCTAAAGCAGAACCGAAAAACGATCGATAGGTTTCTCTGTTTGTTGTTTGTGTGTTGTCGACAGTCGACACCTAATATTTTATAAATAAATCAAAAGTAAAGAAATGAAGAGAAAACTCGCAAAATATACACCACTTTATAGCATATCATAGACACTGATATATACTAAACGATCGATTGTATCATTCAATCACTAACTCATCCCCGAAGAGGGGCCTAAACTTTATTGCATTTCATAACTAATATAAGAGTTAACGAACTGCTAATACTTTATTCCAAACTAATATTGATTTTACATTCATTTTAAGCTCCAATTATTGCCTGAAATGAAAGTTTTAAACAATTTTAATCTTAACGACACTTCAAATTAAATGTCACACAAATTGATTGGAGGACAGCGAGAGGTCTACTTTAAATTGAAATTCAGTTTTACTGCCTTTTGATGCCTCACTAACAACACATTTCAATCAATTTAATTGACTCAACACTTATTCTAAACAAAATTATCGAATTTCAGTAAAAAGAGATACAGAAGTGTACTCTTCGGCTAAAAATATAATTTTAAAACCAACTGAATAAACATTTGTCTCATAAACTAATGGTTAACTATAACACTAAACTATTAACTTTTTATGAACGGAAGAACAGGTGATAAAATACATTAATTATTAGTGCATTAAAAAAATCGGCTCAAAGGGAAACGTTTGTCAATATTTGTGTCAGACTGTCAGTATTGGTGACATTACTGGTCACCACTTCCAGACATCAATTTTTTATATCTTTTCAAAAGAATTTAAGAAATCGATTGAAATAATAGTTATTAAATATATTATTTATTTGAAGTCAATACTAAGTTTTGACAACTTTTGCGAATAAATTATTAGTTTTTTTTTGTATAAAACGTTTTTATGTTTAGAATATATTTTTTTGTCTGAAATAAGAATTCAATAAAAATAATGTTTTATACAAAAAATGAACAAAAGTTGCGATCGATTCAAACGATTCAAAACAAATCAGTATTTCATTCAAATACTAAATCATAAGTTTATGATAAGATCGACATAAAGTGTTGGCACTCAAACTCACCTCAACTCAACTCTTATAGAGATAGCGATCTGTGAATCACTTGATTTAAAGCCGAAAATATCTGTTAATAATTGTAAGGATTTCCAACACTTCCAACACTTGATTTGTTTATTAAATCGCTATTAAACTGTAGTTTATTAAAAGGTATGACTGTATTAGTAATAGTAGTGTCGCTCTGACTGATTGAGTGGTGTTGTAATGCAATACTTAATACTAGTGGTTGTAGTGAATGCCTGAGTGCACAACACATTAATTAATTTTTGGCTTTCAATACATTTCAGTACAAATATTACAGTCAATGCCAACTATTGACCAAAACAGTCATTCAGTACTGTTATCAGTGTTTAAGACCATTCAATATAACAACCATTACAGTCAATGCCCAATAAAGTGACCACTTTCTAACTTCATATAATTATTCCAATTAATTTATATCAGGTCATGGACTCAACTTATTTTAATGCCACAATTTATTCAAAAGCGACATAACCAGGTACATTTTTTAATTTCCTATAACACTCATAATATTAGATGCTCTCGATTTAGCTTAATGATATAACTAGATTCACAATATAACCATATTCAATTTGCGTACAATCCATATAAGAACCGTTTTATATAACCAGAAATATTTGGAAAACTATAAAATTAAATATTATTAGAAAAGCCATTTCTTTTTTGTTTAGCCCAAATTTTCCAAATTTATATTAATTATTTTCACATAAATTATAATCGTTGGTATTAAAAACAATACTTTTTCATAAAAGTTATAAAAAATTTAACTAAACTTTTGGATACAGTTTTTAGTAATAATTTCTTGTTATATCGAAACAAAGATAATGGTAATCATGCAATAGACTATTTTTGTTATATCGAGTTTCTTGCTAAATTGAATCTTGTTATAGTGAGTTCATTTATCATTACAATAATCATAGGAGCGGTGCTTTAAGTATTAAGTGTACCTTGTTATACCGAGGTTCATGTTATATCAAGTGTTGTTAAATGGAAGGCTAACTGTAGTTTAGCCAATCGACAAATTATATTCATTTGGTGTTTATGGTTAACAAATTGGTTTACTATTAGTTAACCGAAACAATGATTTACTAATTTGATTGAATTGGATTTATTGTAATTATTGGAACAAATGAAGAGATTGAATGGGGAAGTGGTTGAGAGTTGGTCACCACAAGTGTGGTGTTGTGACGAAACTAGTGGTGAGTGTCAGTGATTGGAGAGAGTGTTGTAAAGGCATTGCCTTCAATGCGTTCGATATTATAGTGTTTGAGTGCAAGTGATGGTTGAGTCGACTCTAATCTATTGGAGTTCAGTTCAGTGTTTACCTCCAAAATAAAGATGAGTTAAACAACACTAATATTGACGTTCAAAACATCGAAAACATAAAAACGGCTTAAATAGAGTGAAACGATACTAATTATTGTCATATTGTTTACAAACCCTTTAATAATCAGTCAATTCCTGAATTAGTGCCGAAAACCTCAAAACCCATTCCAAACAAATGAATGATTGAATTGTAGTTTTGATAATTAGTTGCAAATTGTCTTAATTGAGAGGAGGACTGACTGAGCAATAAGTGAGACCTAAAGTGGTCTCAACTCTCTTTACAACAAAACGTTTAAATTAATTATTTTTTATTAATATTTGAAAACATTTACGAATCGCAAGTGTTTTATAATTGGCTCAAATCAATGAATTGATGTTTTAGTGGTGTGTCTGAGCCCTGAGTCAGTTGTCACTGATCTGTCAGTGATGGCCAGTGCGAAGGCAGGCGTACATGTGGTAACACTGAAGCAAATATCTGTACCCCTAAGACTTCAAAGTGGCTGTAAATTTGTGAAATGGGACGACGACTCGGGAGTGGGTACTCCCGTCACTCTCAGAGTCGACAAAAAGGGGTTTTTCCTCTATTGGACCGATCAGTTCAAAGAGACCGAATTCCTCGAGATATCCAGTATTCGCGACACTCGAACTGCAAAATACGCAAAATTACCCCGAAATGAGGGCAAACTTAAAGACTCTCTTATTTTGGGGAACCCAGAGTTACCCCTCGAAGACAAGACTGTAACAGTTGTCTACGGACCTGATCTGGTGAACGTCAACTTCATTAACTTCTGTTGTCATAATAAAGAGACTGCTATGGAGTGGTCAGAAGAGTTGCTCAAAATGGCATATAATATGCTGGCACTGAATGCACCCGTCTTTACATTCTTGGAGAAAGTCTACACTAAAATGCTTTTAATGACAGATCGCGACGGAAGGCTTCCAATCAAAAAGTGAGTCACAATTATATCGATTGACAAAAGAGTTATGACTTCTTCACATTTGTAAGCCTTATATCTAACGGTTTGACATAATATCGATTATCAATCAATTAATCCATAAATCACTTGAAATGACTGATCTCTTAATCACTAAATTTTGTTTAAAATTAATTATAAGAATGAAATCAATTTTTGTTTCATATATTAATCATATATTAAACACAATTTATATAAACTTTTTTGATATCTTTGACTAAAGAGAGAGAGAAGTAAACCAAAAGTAAACCTTTCATTCAGTTTATTTGACGGATAAGTTTAGTCGAAAATTTTCATTATTATATTATTGGTATATAAGTTGAGGTATGACTGGACACAACTCATATAATTTGACAGTTAATGGACGTATTGTTAATGAAAGGCATATAAGTTATACAACAATAGAATGTATTAATTCAATGCCTTTTATGTGTCAATCGATGAGAAAAATTAATTTATTTTCGGATCTGAATAAAAGATAATAGATTTGACTTCTCTTAAGCCTTCGAATCAAATATAATTTGAAAATTTAATCAGATTTTGGGTGTAGTTAACCATTAGTTAACTCTATTGACCAAATAATTAACTAATTTTGCGCTCATTTAAGTCATTTCACTGTCATTTGTCATTAAATATACGCTTTTCATACTATTTATATCATAAGTCTATAGTTTATCGCTTTTCTCATTGGATTTAATCAAAAAATAAATTGTTATCGTTTTTATCGTTTCCAATACATTCGCAATACTTTCAAAGCCATAAACTAATGAGAATTCAAATTAAACGATAGACTTATTTTAAGAAACGATCGGAAAAAAGAGAAAAAATCATTGAAAATCACAGCAAGAAATTAATGGTTAGATTTCACCCGAATTTAATTTGTTTTACATTTGAATGAATAGTTTTATAAAACATTATTAGTTTTTCAAATTCGCAAATGTTTTTTAAATTGAATTTCTTATGAAAATTATATTTTTATTTCATTTTTCATTCAAATTATTTTTGTTAGTTTTAAAATTTAAATGATGACCATGCTCACTTTGTGCTCACTTTATGCTCATTCCATGCTTATTTCATCCTTACTCCTTTTATCGTAATTCTAAGAATTCTACTTTTATTTTTCGTTTATTTATGAAATTCTTTTATATAATCTATGATTTGTTTTTTGAATTTAATAATAAAATCATAAAATCAATCATAAATTGATTCTTTGCCGCCAACTATTTGTTGACATTCAGTCAACGAAATTCAGTCCTATTTTCTTAATACCCAAACATTGAGTGAATAAACTTGATTTAAATCGATTATTTATTTTAGTATTTCTCAAAATACATTAAAATGAATAAATTGGTTCAATTGAACGACAATTCGGTGTCAACCGGTTATAATCGTCACTGATTTGGGCTATTATTGCAATCATTTTAATTTATTGTGTGATAAACACTTCCACTAATTATTCAGTTTCTATGCGATAAAGAATTGCTTGAAATCGGAATTTCTAATTTGAAAAATCAATTTTGATTTAATTTAACGAAAACTGTTATTTTATTTTCCGTTTAATCATTTTTAGATAATAAGTGATATCAGTATAAAAGTACGAAAACATTTTTCAAACTAATCAAAGAGAGTGTGTATTGAATTGAGATTTGAATTTAACAGAAATGAAAAAATGGATTTTCGGTCGGAAATCGAAAATAGGAATAACTACTCATCACTTGTGTGTCCTCTAATCGTTCTATTGATTGGATTGGAGTATACGGAAACCCATTCATACATTATATATATTGTATATAATACAGTGAAAGACCGATCATACATGTATGAAGTACTGATGTTATGAACTAAATCTAAAAACCAAAACCCATTCCCATAGACACTAATGTTAAATAGAAACCAATGTTATGAAGACCG